>PVKA01003061.1:59412-96186 GCA_004027165.1 Ctenomys sociabilis
AATTAAAAAAAAAAAAAAAAGCCCTGGGTCTAGGCTGGGGAGCTAGCTTAGTAGAATAAGCGCTTGCCTGGCATATGCAAGGGCATGAGTTCAATCCCTGGTTCCACTAAAAAATAAAAATTAAAAAAAGGTATCAATTAACTTAAGTCTGCCCTAAACAGCTTACAGTTGAATACAGCTCAGTGTTGAGGAAGTAGAACACTGAAGGCCTGGGGTGGAGCCAAAGGGTGTAAACAACCTACTGAGCTGCCAGTCATATAAAAGCATAACAATATAATTACATATAGGATATAATACTTGTTAATGCTGATAAATAGCTATGCTACTGGCTTATAAGTAAATTACTGTACAGTTTTCACTATTTTATTTTTAAAATTCTTAAGAGCATATGTCTTGAACTTAATATAAAACGTTTACTGTATAACAGCCATGTTATACCGGCAAAAAAAAAAAAGTTAAATTTGACATATTCAATCACAGCATTTTACTGTCACTAAATGTCCCATTTGGAAATTAAACCTATAACTTCATTAACATGTTGTCCACCATATATTTAATTAGCTATAAACTAAGTAAAAGAACTGTCCAAAGATAATGAAATTGATCATCACAGATCAACCTTTTGCACACAGCACATTTTCTGTTCTAGGCTAGACACTGATAACCTTAACCACAATGTTGCCTGCTATTTTCTGATTTTGTCCTGTGCAAAGGAACTGAGATACAGCCATACTACTGCAACCAAGCAATTTTATGTTAACGTCTGCTAAAAAGTGAGGAGTATAGACACTGGAGGCACATAAATTTAAACTATCTTAAACCAGGCATGGTGGTACATGCATTTAATCCCAGTGCTGGAGAGGTTGAGTCAGGAGGATCATTATGAGTCTGCGCTGCATAGTGAGAGCCTCTTACAAATCAATTAAAACAAAAAATTAAACTATCTTAAAACTACCACATTCTTTTAAAAGTTTGAAATTCAAAATTCTTGATTATTTAAAAAAACACACGACTTAGTCTTTGCCCACCTAGAATTGATGAAATCTCAGTGCTTTGGGAATTATTTACCTTAGATATCATCTAATTTCTTTTTTTTGCCGGCCCTTACATCACCTTTATTTTTTTCCTATATTTAGAACAGGGCCTACAGGGTCTAGAGGGTCTCACTACTAGTCATCTAATTTCTTATTTCCTCTCATATATTATAAATCAAACCAGAATCATGAACATGAGCAACAAGCACAGATATTTAATAACTTAAGAAGCAATGGGATATGCTTGTTCAGAGTCTAGGAAAGCTTGGGAAGATAGCCCAGCAGCTTAGGTGGTTGTCTGGCAAGCACAAGGCCTGAGTTCAATACCTGGTACGAAAGAAAGGGAATATAGGAAAGAGGGCTAGACTTGAGATTAGAACCTAATATTCATAAGGATTGAGGCTAAAGACATGTGAGACTGCTTAGCAGTGTACAGAGCAAGAGATGAAACTCAGGACATGATTTAAGATGCATGGGAGAGAAAACAAATCAGCAAATGAAAAGCTCATCAGAGTTGAGAGAGAACAAAGACAGTAAGGCAGAGACCCAGGAAAAATTACAGAAAGGAATTATTTCATATGCTTCCAAGAAAGGTGAAAACTCAGAAGAGAAAGAGAGGGAGTTGTAGGAGGCTGCCATTGCTATGGTGGTGCTTTTGCCCATACAGTCTGGATAAAGTTAAAAGGGCCAAAGTAATGGACATGAAAGGAGGTGGAGAGGACAGTGGGGAAGTGGAGGTAGTTACTGCTGAAAAGTTGGATCAAGTGTTGGACTTTTAATGTAAATATAGTTTTTGGGTTGAAATTAAAGATCTGGGGAAAAAATAAGTTTTGGGAGAAAAATTACTAAAACATCAAGAAAAAGGAGAAAAAAGAACTTAAGAGCCAAAGTGTATAGCATTAACTTTGGAAAGGATCTTTCTTCATCTGAAGAAAAGTGTTCTTTGGGGATGTGCTTTTTGTTTCGTTTAAAGACAAAAATGAAAGCTGAAAGCACCTATCACATTTTCTGTTTTGGTGGTAACTCTAAGAAATATCAATTTGATGAACTGATAGTATATCAAGTTATTCGATGTGTTTAGAAACTTCGTACAGCTTTCTCATATGCCAGTATCTCTTAACAGAGGCTCACACTGCTATCACAAATCAATCACCAGTTCCTCCCTAATTAATTCTAAAATTTATGCTTTTAGGCCAGGGGCATAGCCTACAGCTAAGCCCTTGCCGAGCATGCACATGGCCATAGGTTTCACCCTCAGCACTACAAATAAATAAGCAAGCCACAGTTATGAAACATGGAGACTGTCTCACTGAAATAGTCATCATATCCATTTCTCACAACCAAGGGTACTAATTCTCTAGAGTTTTGAATATCAAAGTCCAGTATCATTTCTTTAACAGGGAAACTGACATAACATTACCTACCCACTTTTGATTTTTCCAAGCAAGAATATTAGGTAAAAAAGAGTAGGAGAAACAATAATTTAAACAGCTATTTGTTAACAATCTGATAAACTGACAACCCAGAAAAGCCTAGGAAAACCTGGTGGCCAAATGTAATGTGGGATCCCAAATAGGCTGGTAGACCAGAAAAAAGACATTGAAAAGACTAGTAAAATACAAATAAAACAGGAAATGTTAGCAAAATAACGCATCAATATTGGTATAACAAATATAACTGGATAAGAAAGGTGTATACAAGAATTTTCTATACTATCTTTACAACTTTCATTAATCTAGAACTTTTAAAATGAAGCTTAGATTTAAAGAAGTTTCTAAGACAATATTCAAAGATGACATCTATGAATTTATGGAAATATACCCACTACCTTAAGCTAATTTTTCTCATTTTGTTGTAGACCATTGAAAGTTTTACTCATGGATCAAATGCATAACTTTTCATGTAAAGTTTGAAATCAAAGATCTGGGGGAAATATTACTGACGGACCAAGAAAAAGGAAGAAAACCAACTATTAATTAACTTTGGATCAGATCTTTCTTCATCAGAAAAAAAAAGAGAACTGGTATTTCCAATGCTGGCCTGCAGGCAATATTTAGCTCTAGATAGCCAGTGATATGGCCCCACAGATTGTAAAATTTTCACATTGTTATGTGTCTTTAACAGTATCTTGCCAGGCATGGTGGTGCACACACTTGGGAGGTTGAGGCAGAAGGATCTTTGTGAGTTCGAGACCAGCCTATCTCTTGACCACAGTGTTCCAGCATGGGCTTCATAGGTGACAACAAACACTATGTGGGGAGGGTTCAGTACAGTGTTAAGTCTACCTCTTGTCCCTGGCAAATCAAAATCCACATGTAAGCCAAATGAGGTGACTTGTGCTCTACAGGTAAAGGCAGGAGGATCACAAGTTTGAGCCTTATGTAGGCAATTTAGCAGCTTTGTGAGACCTTGTCTGTAACAAAAAAAAAAAAAAAAAAAAAAAAAAAAAAAAAAAAGGGCCAAGGATGTGGCTCAGTGCAACTGAAGCCATCTATACTTCACATTACATGCGCTTGAGGGGCTTGCTGAGTAAAGCATAGTGATTAAGAATACTGAAATGGGGCCAGGGAGATGGTTCAGTGGAATAAGTGCTTCCCTGGCAAGTGCAAGGGCCTGAGTTCACCCTGGTTCCACCAAAAAAAGAATACTGATAGAGTGAGCAGTTAGCTAGATAAAAGCTGGAGTGGGGACAATGACAGCTGAGCCCAGGAGGAAACCAGAATGGGGTTTCAACATTCAGAATCTGCAGTCTCAGAATTTCCCCTGCAAGGTACCCTAGGTTATATGGATCTCGGTTCAATGTTTGTGTATCTAGGCCCCAAGACCAATGCTGACTCTACTAGATCCCTTTACATATATTTACATTGTGCTTTTGGTTCCCTTGATGGGTTGTTTATGCTGGACAAGACCATTGCTCTGAAACTATTGCTCCTGACTTCAAGGTGGAGTCTCCCTGCTAACTGAAAAGCAACCAAAAAACCCCAAACCACACAACTCCATTAGCAACAATTCTCAACTATTCCTTTAAATTCTAGGAAAGAGGCCCAGAAAATGGCTCAATAGAGTAACAATGGCCTGAGTTTAATCCCCTGTTCAGGTTCCGCAAAAAAAAAAAAAAAAATCTAGGAAATACTCACACTGGGCCTCAGCGCAGCTGCTACCTCTGGTTCTGCCTGCTTGGAAAGCATATATACTGTGCTCCAAATATACTGTGCTCTCCAATAAACTACCCCAACTCTCTCCACTCTCCACTCTTCACCAAATTGTCTGCTATGGTTTTCCCCAAGTGTACTGTGTTTATAGCAGACAGCCACCAGCTCTAGCACTACTCATTTCTCCCTTCTTGAGATGTATACTATCCTTAATAAAGGGCTTACTAAAAATTGTATTGACTTTTTTTTGCAGTAACTGGCTTGCTGAACCTACAATTCTGACTTGGTTTCTTTCTGTGACCTCCCCACAATAGGATACAAGAACTGAGCAAGACACGTGTGAAAAGACAGGCACTTATTAGGCAGCTACATACATTTTATTATTAAAATTGGGCTTGTGCTGTTTTGAAAAATGAGCTAAGAACTGGAATCAATTCCATCCAACCAGGGACCACTGTCTTCATTTCACAAAACAAGGTCAAATATTCCACTAATTTTATTTTATCTTGTTTTAAAATGTTATAATAAAATGGTTTTGTCATTTTATATTAATTACATTATATATTTTATAGGTGGCCCCAAACAATTGTTACTCACTGAGACTGAGCCAGGCCAAAAGGGCTTAGACATTCATGGTCTAGTAGGCTTTGAACTTAAAGCATATCTGATTATTTATGGTTTAGTGGTTATGGTAATGCTGCTAGGAACTGAATACAAGGCTTCTGGCTAGCACCACAGTAAATCCCAGTGCTATTTAAGAATTTTGACTTTTAAGATTGGGTGTGGTGGCATACACTTCTAATCCCAGTGCTTGGGAGGCTGAAAACAGGAGAATCACCAGTCTGATCTGTGTAGTGAGACCATAACTAAATAAATAAATTAATTTTAAAAAAAAAAGAATTTTGGCTTTTACCATGTTACTGTCTTAACATGGTCTTTTTTTCTTTCTTAAATTCTGAAAATACATGCTAGAAAACCAGCTGAATAGCATTGGCAATAAGCACTGCATCGATTCCCTTTAACGATGTTCTGACTTCCTCTGCAGAGCTGGACTCACAAAGTCTGAGCTTCTCCTGCATGTCCAAGTTAGAAGCCAACTCCTTCACAACACTTAACTTTTAAGAGAAAAACAAGATTAGAGAACTGTACTGGCTCTTACTAGTAAAGTATCATGTCTCCTCTCATCAACAGAGCAGTTTCAACCTATATTGTATTTGTATTTGGTGGAATGGGGGATTGAACTCAGGCCCTTGTGCTTGCCAGGGAAGCGCTTATTCCACTGAGCCATCTCCCCAGCCCTCAACTTATATTTTAAAGAGCATAATAAATAAGTAATAGAAAACTAAGATATTTTCTTTATAGTTTAGGAGATGCAAAACTGAAACAATTTCCTAGGTAATGTGATTAAAAGTTGAACAACTATATTGCTGAAGCTTTGTCTGCCAATTGTACTAACTCCAAAGCAAGATCTTAGGATAGAAAAATGTGTTTGCTACTATGGGAGGCACCATGTTAAATTTAATTAAAAATATTTCACCATTTGGAAACATTAGAGCATTTATAATGTTATCAATTTATCCTGTAATTTTTAAAAATTCTTATGACTACAACGATTATTCACTATATGCCAGGTAAAAAGCCTGAAACTATGGAAATATCAAAATAAGGCCACATCCCTGCTTATATGAAACTTCGCTTTCAAAAAAGGCCTTTTAATGAATATAAAAAGTACAACAAAGTATCAAGTAACATAAAAATTTTAATGAAATAGCATTAGGTCATTATATGACTTTTTCCTATGGAATATCAAAATATTCTTCTGAATAGTTAAAACCATGGTGTAATTTTATTACAAGTTTAATGAAAGTTATTAATAAAAGTACTTTATTTCAGTATCATAAACTTCTAAGGATCAAAATGAAAAAAACTTTCCTCTTCTGTTCAAAATAAATTTAAACAGCATCTGTAGCATCTAACCCTTGCACCCCAAGGTATGAGCAAGGCCTAACTACAGAGGCAGATAGTAACCACAGAGACCTGACCACTTTCCTGTTTCTCATCTATCTGTCATCACTGTCTCAGAGTACCACTGCTGCCTGGAAACTCCTTCCTCTAATCCATGCTTAGTATTGTCTGACTTTTCCTTTTTGTATTTAAGGGAAGGGTCTACAGGGTGTTCAGTGTCTCAATACTAGATCGGACTAGTAGTGATCTGCCTGTTTAGAGGCTCCCAAGAGCTGGGATTACAGGTGCATACCAGCACACCCAGCCTCAATTGCTGTCGGCTGGGGATCCAACCCCCCCAATCCCTGCAACTATTTGCAGGCACTTTAATCTGCTGAGCTATTTGGCCAGCCTGCCTCATTTTCAAGTAGGTTTAAAATGGCAGAGACTGGGAAGGCTGAGGTGATAAGGAAAGCTATGGAGAATATTTCCTTTTTCCCACTACTAGCCTGTTCCCCCAGGGTACATTCCTGGAAAAACTCTGGGTTTGAATCCTAATTCTGAAGCATTAAATGGTTAGAAAGTCTATTGAGAAAGTCTATACTTTGAAATTTTACTTCACAACAGTAGAGACACACACAGGCTGGCTGGCTGGCTGTTCTCTCTCTCTCTCTCTCTCTCTCTCTCTCTCTCTCTCTCTCTCTCTCTCAGTACTGAGGGTAATCCCAAATCCTAGCAATAACCTACTATCACACAGTAGATGTTCTGAAAATGTTTGAGTTACACAAGTGATAAAAAATGGTATTATGTAAAAGATGGCAAATGAAAAAACAGCTTTTGTCAGATGAACTAAAATAGACAAAAATCCCTGCCTTCCTGAAATGAAAAGATTACAGAGTATGTTAAGACACAGTAGCGGTAAGTGTAAGGAGAGATGAAGCAGGGAATAAGGCTGGGGAGCACGGGGTGGGGGGGGGCTGTAATTTCGCATTGTAGGGCACAAAAGTCTCACTGATGGGGTACTCTGTGAATAAAGACTTGCCTGAGATTTGGAGTTGAAGGAGGCTGATGTGGACAGCCTGCAGAGTATGACAGAGGATGAGGGGAGGTCTGGGGGAAGAGGGGACAATACAGTCCAAGCACAACAGGAAGGCAGGGTACACTGTCAGAAGATTTTAGGCAGAGGAACTGTAGGATCTGAAATGTGTAAGATTGCCCTGGTTACTGCACTAAAAACAGACTCCAGGGACTGAATAGGGGCGCCAAAGAGGCAAGTGAGATGCGTGATGATAATCCAAGAGGATAGGAGAGCGGGTTAGTCTAGGGTGGTGTGAGAAGATGATGAAAGGGTTTCAGATTTAACATTTTTAGCAACAAAGAGGGAGATGTGATTTGCTCCTCTAAAACTTGCAACTGTATTCATTCATTCTTTTATATTATAATAAGCAAAGCATTTTATTATTTTGACAAAGAATATGTAAGTGAATATATGGTTTATAACATGATGCTTTGAAGCAAACCATGTTTTGATTCGTATGCCCTTTCTATGACTTCTCACAGAATTAGAAAAAGTAAGCTTTTACAGAACTTTATTGCTTAAAATTTGGACGAGGAAGGACAAAGAAAATGTGTGAGCTGTGCCAGGAATTATAGTTATGCCCTTGAAACAAAAGGCGTTTGCATCTTTAGGAGACAAATACAGGAATATTTAATGAGTGAAATTGTATGTCTGGGACTTGCTTCAAAATCACTAAAAGGTACTGGGTCGGTAGCTAACTGGCACAGCACCTGCCAGGCAAGAGTGAGGCTATGAGTTCAATTCCTGGTACAGAAAAGAAAGAAAAAAGATCACTCCAGGGAGTAAGAATAAAAGGTGTCATAAATCAGTAATTATTGCAGATGGGTAAAGGATAAATCAGGCTCAATTTAATACTTTCCTTACTTTTGTGCTTGAAATCTTCCATAATATAAGGCTCAAAGAAGGAATAAGAATAACCTGTATCAGGTACATCAGCTTTACAGGAGAATTAGCTATACCTGGACATCTACTTTTGTTTCTAACTTTTGGAAAATTAGGGGAATGACTACCTGTGCATATTATCCTACAGTTCCTGGAAGTGTTCCATTTCTAGTTAAAAAGTAGAGATATGAGTGGAACAAACAGGGCTTAGTTAATATCCTTAATTAATTTACATTTGAACTAAAGCCTGGGTAATAATGTAGTACTTATAAAAAGAGGGGCCAGGGAGATGGCTCAGTAGAATAAGCTCTTCTCTGGTAAGCACAAGGGTCTGAGTTCAATCCCCAGTTCCGCCAAAAAAATAAAAGTAGTATGATTTCCTGGTAATGTTAACTAGGACAGACTATACGTCACAGATTTGCAAAGAATTTGGCAATATTGCTGGCCACAGATTCAACCAACTGCCAATCAAGTGTATACAGGAGCATTTTCATTAAGTTAGGTATTTTATATGACTCAGAGGCCACATGCAAATACTGTGTCATTTCATGTAACTTGCACATCAGCAGATTTTGATGTCATAGAATGGTGTCAAACCTTGCTCTTGCCAGGTTCATCTTTGAACCCATCTCTCACAGATATCAAGAGATGACTATACCTTGTATAGGACATAGAAAGAAAATTTAAAAATTAAAACATAGAGATCATTCTAAGGGAGCTTTGGCACTGAAACCCAGCATGCTAACTACCTCCTAAGAGTCAGACAGTGGGCCAGAGAGATGGCTCAGTGGAATAAGCGCTTCCCTGGCAAGCAGAAGGGCCTGAGTTCAATCCCAGGTTCTGCAAAAAAAAAAAAGTCAGACAGTTCCTTCACAGTGATGTTCAAGTGTAAAGAAGCAACAGAAATTCAATGCAAACCTCATTCACAACACTGGGGAAGGATGACTGATTCCATTATAACCACACATACAAAGAGTTATAGGTAAATATATATTCTCAACCTGAAATAATGGCATGAAACAAGTCTCTTAGTATCTCTAATAACACATCAAAAGTATCCATTCTTACACAGAATTTCATAATAGAGAAATTACATGGAAACAAAGCAAAGAATCCCCGAGAATAAAATCTATAGTATCTGTGAACTCAAATATTAGGAGAGCTTTGTTTTGACATTCTGAAATTTGCATTTCTGGAAAAAATTAGGTGAATCATGAACAGTATCTTATTTAGAAGGATCAGCAGTCATACAACTTCAGAAACAAACTAAAGAACAAAGAGCACAGCCAGATGTTATCCAGAGCCAACAGACAACTGAGAAACTTTCCAATGGAGCAGCTCCTCTATCTTCTATACTAAAGAGTACATGAAAAAAAAAAGTTACATGAGGCAGCCTGGAGTCTCTTGGGCATAACTAGATCAGCACTGATCCAGTTTTCATAACTGAAAACCTATTGAAAAAAAGCATGGGTAAAATCATCGAGTCCTTACAATGGAAAACTTCAGTGAATCTGCCACGGTTATGTACACTAACGATAGTGCAAAACAATACTGTTCAAATATGTAATCTCCTTAGTTTCCACATTATAACATAGTAAAAGCAAACAAGTAACACTGACTTAGTAATATACTTTAACCAACATATTTGTATACCTTTGTAACAATATAATTTCAACACACAGAAAATTAATGAGATGGTATGTATCCTTTTTCCCTCCAAATTGAGTCTTTCAGTTCCCAATACATTTCAATTCAGAGTATATTTCAAATCTTCAGGAATTGTGTGGATACTATATCTGACAGCATAGGTCTAGATGATATTTAATGATAATAATGGTCGTCATAAGGCTCTTCACAGGTTCTGGGTCAAAGTCCCTATTTCAGAGCTGCTAAGAACACTTGGGATTACTTTAATGCCTTAGAGCTCCACAAATGAAATAAATGGGTACTTATGAAAATAGTGGGCCAGGAATATAGTTCAGTGGCACAGTGGCTGTCTGGCAAGTATGAAGTCATGAGTTTAATTCCCAGTACCCCTGCCCCCAAAAAGAAAGAAAATGTTCTTGCTGGGCATGGTAGCACATGCCTATAATCCTAGCACTTGGGAGGCTGAGGCAGAAAGAATGCTACACATTTGAGTCAGCTTGGGATACATAGTTCAAGGCTAGCCTGAACTACACAGCATGAAAGTATCTCAGAAAACAAATAGGGGCTGTGGAGATAGCTCAGGGACATAAGTGCCTGCATGGCAAAAACAAGGTCTTGAGTTCAATCCCTGGTACCAAAGAAAGCAGGGCAGGACAGGACAGGACAGAATAAAAAAATTCTGGCCAGCTATGGTGGCACACAGTTTTAACCATGGAAGGCTAAGACCAGAAGATCAGAAACTCGAGGCCAAACTGGGCAACTGAACCTCAAACAAGTAAGGATTAGAGACATAGCTTAATGACAGAATGTCTTTGGGTTTGATCACCAGTACAAAAAAAACGTGCTAGCATATACCAGTCATCCCACTGCTATCTGCAGGCTGAGGCAGGAAAACAAAAAGGTCAAGATCAGCCTAAGCAAATTTGTGAGAACTTGTTTTAAAAAAGGGGCAGGGCTGTTTAAAAACACCAGAGTGAGAACCTTCTAGGTGTTGCCCAGATCAGAAACTAACAATGGACACTCAGCAGGATGTTCAACCCCCAAAGCAGCAACCAATGATACACATCTGTGGAGAATGTCACACAGAAAATGAAATTAAATCCAGGGATCCAAAAAGATGTAGAGAATGATATAGGACAATATACAAGAAAAGAACTAAAAGCTTGGTGGCTTTTGTTGTTTGGTGAAACATGGGAATTTGGAAAAATGTCTTTGTTGGTACCTCGATTTGCTGCTTCAGGAGTCTCATTGCTGTATAGCTTTGGATTTGACAAATTTAGGAATAAAACGATATATATGATTTCATTTTCAAAATCAGATTGTAAGGGGCCAGGGAGAATAAGCACATCCCTGGCAAAGGCAAGGGCCTGAGTTCAATCTCCGGTTCCACCAAAAAACAAAAAGATTGTATTTAGGTGTCTATACTTTGTATAAAGAATTTTGTTCAGTTATATGACTTGTAATTTTATCATGTAGGTAATATGACAACAATAAAGGTCAAAATTGCTTGGGGGGGGCAGGGGACTGGGGATTCAACTCAGTGCAAAGGCCCTGGGCTCAATCCTCATTAAAAAAAGGAGTACTAGGGCTGGCGATATCGCTCAAAAGACAAGTGCTTACCATTGTTTTTTTGTTTGTTTTGTGATACTGAAGATTTGAACTCAGGACCTTGCACTTGCTAGGCATGCGCTTATTCTACTGAGCTATCTCCCTGCCACTGTTTGCTTAGCTTTGATCCCTGGCACGGCATGCCATGCCCCCGGGAGCACTGAGCTAGTGATGGAGTCCTGGCCTGGTGGTACACGCCTATAATTCCTGTACTAGGGCGACAGAAATCAGCTGCTATACAGTGAGAACCTGCACACACAAAAACAAAATAACAACTTAAAAAAATGGATTACTACTCCTACATAAAGGATAAACTTGAATCATTTATAGGATCTTGTGACCACACTGTAAGTGAAATAAATCAGATACTGAAGCTTAAATAGTGCATGGTTTTTCTTTTTTGCAGAACAGGAATTGAACTCAGGCCCTTGAGCTTGCCAGAGAAGCGCTTATTCTACAGAGCCATCTCCTCGGCCCCTGCATGGTTTTTATTACATGAAAATCCAAAACCTTATGTATATATAAGAAAGGTAGATAATCGGAAATAGGAAGGTAGGGTTTGCAAAAGGGAAGGGGGCAAAAAGAGATGGAGGGAAGAGAAAAAGGATGCTGATGTGTTACATACATGTAGGAACTTCCATGAAGATGAAATTGTGTACAAATATGGACTCATAAAATATAAAAATTGAAAATATATCTAAATTATTAAAACATTTCAAGGTTACAGAGCCACACAAAAAGTGTCACTACCAATGTTTCCTTTTCCTATCTTTCTTCATTCCTTGAGAAATACAAGGAAAACAGGCCAATTCCAAACTGAAGTCAATCTAATATTCATCTGTCCAACCAGCACTTGGTAACTGAGTACCTACAATGGGCTAGCTGCTCTTTTAACACAAAGGATATCCATACAGGTAAGGATGGTTCTTGCCCTCATATGATATTTACAGTCTAGTCCAGTAAATAAGATATCTAGACTTGGATAGTATGCTATCCAGGAACACAACTCATTCTTAATGTCATTTGAAGGACTAGGAATAAATAACATGAGCCCAGATGCAAGCTGTGTGATTTCCTAGCAACACTTTTTTGAAAAGTAAGGCTGGGGTGTGGCTTGGTGGTGGACACTTGTCCAGCATACATGTGGCCTTGGGTTCAATCCAAGCCGTGCCAAATTAAAAAAGGAAAAAAAAAAAAAGGAAACACAAATTGTATTTGAGATCTTTTAATTTTTCATACTGCTTTTAAAATCCAATGCATATTTTATTTACACTTAAGACCATCTCAAATTGAACTAGTCACATTTTAAATGTATTAGATGGTACTGTTATATATGATAATTAAAAATAACTTGACAGGTACAGAGCAGGAGGAGGCTTGAACACCTTTATAGGTTAAAGGAAAAAAGAAAAGGCAAGCATTGTAATGTAACTGATAGGAAATTCAGGAAGAAAGAACAGGATTAAAAGAACAAGTGTGTTGGTCAGCTTAAAAACAGAGCAGGATTCAAAGGTGGGAAGGATTAAACATATATAGAGGTAAGTGTGCTAAGTGTGACAGGCAAGAGAATCGAAAGCCGAGGAGTTATTATGTTTAAAAGCTTCCCCTTTTTCTCAGTATATCAGAAGACAATCTTATCAGCCTTCTTCTACAACTGATAATATAAATTCCAAGGGAGGACATTTATGGAAACATTTAATATGACATATTAAGTTGGGTTTTGTATAAATGCAGTCATTTTCTAATTTGCTTCTGTGATGTGAAATCTTGAAATTTTGTCACCTTGTCTCTAAACACAGAAATATTATAAACCCATTTTTCCTTTCCTTATTATTTATTCCACAAACATATAATCAATGCTTACTCTGTCAAATTCGAGTAATGAGCAGAGTGATGAGTAAGATTCTCACTTTCCTGTGTGTAGCATATCATGCTCTCTAAACGTAGTAAGCGCTCTGAAAACAAATTAATTACCGTGTAAAGAAATATTACACAGTAACTAAAATATACACTGACAAAGACCTTCACTTAAAAGTCTAAATCAATGCTGTTTGATAAAATTCTGATAGTGAAAACATTCTGTTCTGAAATGTCTAATGTGGCCACATGAACTCAAATTTTAATTTAAATGGCCATATGTACTCAATATCTACCAAACAATGGGTAGCTAATGGTACTGATACTGTTATGGTTAAGGTGCTGTTATGTCTAATGAGTTAACACATACATTATGCTGCAAAAAACAAGCGTATTATGTATAATACAAACTGTACAGAAACACACTCTATTTTTCACATAAAATAACTTGAAGATTGTGAGCCAAAAAAGAGAAGAAGAAAAAACAATATTCGTCTTTTCTATTCACTCTAGTTCCCCAGGGCAAAAATGTCAATTTCCTGTCAACTTCTTATTTTCCCATCTTGTCAAACAGTAAAAATACTTTGTAGTGATAAATATTTTTTAATTAGAAAAAAAAGAGGGTTGTTTCTGTGGCAACATGAGAATAAGCCTTTTTTTGTGAGAAAACATCTTTTGAAAATGAAGATCCATAAAATGAATAAAATGTGTTGTAACTCCAAAAAACTTGTTCTTGACCTTTATCAATTTCCCCAAGCCTATCCCCTTATCTGAATATTAAAACTATTGCTGAAACACATGGTGACTCAACCCGTTCAGCAAAGGGAAGTACAATCTAAACCAGACTTTGAATCGAATAGTTTCTGATGCAGTAATCAGAATAGCTGTTTGTAACTGGTTATGACTCGGTTCCTAGATCTAATTTTGTTTGCTCTAATCACTTGGTATATTCACTGCCTGTAATATGTAAATTAAGTGACTACACAAACTTAAGCAGAGACACAAGGTCCTACACTGGCACAAGTCCAATTACATACTAAGAAGATCTGCTAATGTAAAACTAGTGAGGTGAGCAACTGAATGTCACCATAGCATTTCTTATGCATAGCAACTTGTCCAACTTGTTAACCATCCCAGCGAGACAGCTACCCTATAAATTAACTACACAACTTCCAGTCCTTCCTTTCCACTGTGTTCAGATTTTCTGTGCTGAAGATAGTGTTCATACGCTCAGGATTTTATTCAAGTCAACAAAAATAACAATGAGAAATGGTATCTTTATTGTGTAGAAGCTTTATGAAAACCATTTAAGAGTGATACAAAAATATGATCGGGTAAATTATATTAAAACAAGCCTCTGTACCCGAAGACCTGGTAAATCAAAAGCATGAGATCAGATCTGTAATAATTAACTTCCAGAGTCAAATTACTGTGATAAGGCTTACTGCAACAAAGCCGAAGGATTACAACAATATGGTATTATAATGACATCATTAGCTTGGTTTCCTAATAAAGCAAATTTACAGGTAGCTAAAAATAAAGTTTCAACATGTGAATGGCAGGGGCAGGCAGATTTAGTTTTCTTTCTTTTTTTTTTTTTCCTCGAATGACGTTTACTGAAAAAAAAGGGGGGTTAACAGAAGGCTGACTGAAACATCACACTTCTTAGTCTTAATATTATGCTGTTCTGGAACAGAGAAAAAAGGTATCAATGTCTCAGTCCCACAAAAATAGTCTCTGCTTCAGACTTACTAGCAAATAAAAACATTGAACCATTGAAGCATTTAATGAAATTCGGAAATTAAACAGCAAACCTTAACCTCACACAGATAAGGTACAGATTTTTCACCCTAAAGTAATTTTTGCCCTAATTGTTCCCAATAGCGCTGAATTTTCTGGGCTGCAGTTGCCAGAAAGCTGCAAAAGTTTTTCTCTCCGAATTAATTCTGCGAAAGTAGCTGCTTTTTATGAAGCTTAAATCATCCCTTCCTAAGACTCTTCTTTTTCCTTTCTTCTTTCTTTCTTTCCATCTTTTCCTTTCATGATGCTCCAGTAATACTTAAAAGTTAATCGATGGTTCTAATAAACCTATCTGGCTTAAACTCCTCTGAAAACAGGAAAACGTTTTTAAAAAGTATGTTTCGCACCAAAGTTTCAACTGGGGTGGGGTGAGGACAGGGAAGGAAGGAAACCACAGTCCTCGCTACCTACGTGTCTCCCCGAAAAGAGGCCTTGAAGGGTCGCCTCCGCCACACCGGTAGAGCCCTTCCCGCGCGCAAGCGGCACCCAGTCCGCGCCAACCCACATCACGGCCGGCAGCCACGGGGGGCAGAAGTCCTTGTCCCTTCGCTAGAACCGGCCTCCAACTGCTGCGGGGGACAGACGCAGCCTCTGGGGTCTCCCCAAGACCCACTTCCGCGAGTCGACCGCCGCCTCTGAGGGGACCCCACCCGCTCGTGACTGCTCTGGGACGCGGTGGCGCGCAGAGCGGGAAGCGGAGAGGCAGGCATGGCCCGCGTGGGACCCCAGCTCCACGACCGCCGCCTCCGCGGCCTAGCCTGGCCGAGCCGCGGCCTCGCGCCGCCTGCCCTTCCCGCAGCGGGGCCCCGAAGCCGCTCGGGCGGACGCGCGGGGCGAGGAACGGGAACACCTACCAGCTGCTGGCGGACCCAGCGCCACATGCCTGCCCGTCGCCGTCGCGGCCCCGCGGGGCGCGGGCGCCGAGGGGCTGCGGGTGGAGGCCGAGAGCCGGCGGGGATAGCGGTGCGGCCCCTCGCGCTGAAGTTCCGCTCTCCGCTGCGCCGCCTCACGCTCCGCGCCAGGTCCCCATCCTGCCGCGCGGACCCGCAGGTACTACAGGCGCGGCCTCGGCGCCGCCCCCGTCCGAAGCCGCTGAGCCTGCCGCCGCGCCGCAGCCGGCTTCATGACTGACCGTTGTCAGCTAAGCGCCCCTGCCACCCCGCCCCTGGCCGCCTCGGCTCGGCCCGGCCCCACCCGGGCCCGCCCCCGGCGACCCGGCCCACTCCCCGGACGTGACGAAAGGGGTGCGCGGGGCGGGAGCCGGGTGCACCCGCTGGAGCTCGATCCCGGATCGCGGGGCGGTGGGCGTGGGGACGCGCGGGGGCGAGCCCGGTCCTGAAAGGGCGCGGCTTCGCGCCTCTGCCGCCGTCGCCCTCCGCCCGCCGGGGGGACTGCCGTTGGTGGCCCACGCCGCTGTCGCCGCCTCGTGTTTCGGATCAGTTTCTGGCTCTACGCCTTCTTTGGCCCCCCAGCTCGCACACGCATAGTCTGGAGTGTCAGTGAGTGAAGGTTGGTCCCTTGAGGTCCCCTTTTAGGCTCCAAGGCGTCCTGAAAGGCCTTGTCTTAACACGCTCCTAAGCCCCGTTCGTTAGGTAATGAATGACAGGTGGAGCTCGGGAAGGGTTGCGGTTCCCTGTGCCTGGTCCAGCCTGCACCAGTGTTTCCGGGAGAATGGACGAGATATTTATGTTGCTGTGTTAAGCTGGATAGCAAGAAGAAAAATGCTTTCTGTGGAGGGGTAGTTGTTTGCTTTAATGGCCAAACTCTGGCAATCAGAATCACCCCAGAAGTAGCTTGCCCGAGGTAACCTAAGTGCAAGTATGACACGGTAAGAAATGGAAAAGCAGCAGGAGCAAAGCTTCGCTTTACTCAAAAGCAGCCCCATTTAAATCTTGTGTTATGTGTTTATTTTGTGTGCAGTATTTTTGGTGCATTAAAGCACACTTCAGCAGACGTTAGTGGTTAAAAAAATTAAGTAAAAACAAATCTAAATCTAGATTAGCATGACTAGGCAAGTCGTTGCATATGTATAATCAGACTTTTCGTTTTGATAGGCATTCCTTATTATATAACGGTTATTCAGCACCAGAAATAGAACCTTTCAGAGTATTTGGGAGCTATAAAACCAGCAGTGGAATTTTATATTATAAATTATCCAATTTCAAAAATAGCTAGATATTTCAAAAGTAACCATTACTTTTGTTCTTTATGACACTAAAATTCCAGATACATTTGCTTGTTATACAGTGCACTTTTTTTTTTTTTTTTTTTTGCAGAACCGGGGATTGAACTCAGGCCCCTGCGCTTACCAGGCAAGCCCTTTTTCCACTGAACCATCTCCCTGGCCCCATTTGCTTGCTATAGTGACAAAACACTATTACTATTTAGTAGAGCACTGTGTCCAAGGGCTTGTGTTAAACTCCACTGTGTTAGAGATTGAATTTTGGGCTTAGACATGCTAGGCAAGTGCTCTATCACTAAGCTACATCCCCAAGCCCTTTTTGAGAGGGGTCTCACTAAATCTCATACCAGCCTCAAATTTGCAATCCTCTTGCCTCTGCCTCCCGCGTAGCTGGATTTAACAGGCATGTGCCATCTTGCTGGACTTCCTGTTCTAATTTTACCCCCTTCAGTCCTTTCAAGTAAGTTGTCCAAGAACATGGATATAAAAGTGGAGACCCAGGACAAGTCATTTGGCAAAGCTGGGGTTCACATTCTGCATTGTCAGGCCGCAGAGTGCATGCTTCTAGCGTATGTCAAGAAATACATGTGACTTTACCTACTTTTATGAATTGGTAAGTGGTTTGGTTACAAATTAGGCCTGGAAATTTTTATTTATGTGCTAGTAAAATTTATAAAGATAACATAAGTAATCTGGGTCAGGTGTGGTGGCACACACCTGTAATCCCAACACTGAAGAGGTTGAAGCAGGAGAATCACTGTGAGTTCAAGGCCAGCCTGACTGCATAGTGAGAGTCTATCTCAAAAAGACCGGGGGAAAAAAAGGAAAGAAAGAGTAGCTCTGGTGGACACTTCAATCACCTTTATTTATTTATTTAATTTTGTACAGGTTCTCACTATGCAGCCCACGTTCATAGTGATCCCCCTGCTTTCTGCCTTCCTAGTGCTGGGATTACAGGCACACGCCACCATGCCCAGACTACCATTATTTAACTATGTCCCAAGTTTTGAAAGATGTGTGTGTGCGTGCACTAGGGCAGAACATGGTAGAAAATAATGTGAGGATAACTACCCTATTGTACTTAAAAGGTACAACTGCCAGAAACAAATGAGCAGCCAGGTATTTTGTCCTAAGTGTTTTTCTTTTCTTTATTTTTTCTTTCTTTTTTTTTTTTCTTTTGCATACATCCTGTTGATACCTGGACTGTAAGATCAGAGAAGGGTAGGTTGAGATTTTTGAGATAAAGTTTTGATATGTTGCTCATACTGACTTTGAACTCTCATCCTCTTTCCTCCTGGCTCAGCCTCCCAAGTAGCTGGTTCTGTCTTTTTTTCTTATTTTGAACTGGGAATCCAACTCAGGACCTTATGCTTGCCAGACAGGTGCTTTTGCCACTGAGCTATATCCCCAGCTCTAAAGAATATTTTTATACTATAGCCATAACCCTTCAGTATATCATAAGGGTTTTTTTTTTTTTTTTTTTTTTTTAAATAGCGCTCAGACATCATAGCACACACCTGTAATCCTTGTTTGGGAGGCCGAGGCAGGAGGATAGCAAGATTGAATCCTGCCTGAGGAACTTGTCAAGATGCTGTCTAAAAGTTTTTAAAAATAGCTGTGAAGTAGCTTAGTATGAAGGCCCTGGGTTCAATCCCCAGAACTATATAAATAAATAAGTAAAATAATAGAAAACATCAGAATATATTGTGTAGTGTAAGTAATATGTACCACTTTTTGTGAAATGTTATCATTTTTGTGTTTATGTGTATGCATATGCATACAAAAAGATACACCAGGTCACCAGATATAAAGTTTTCTCCCATTGTTTGTGGTAGAAAGGTTTGAAAAACACTGAGATGGGAAAAACAGAAGTTAAGAAGGCAGGTGACAGCTGTAAAAGAAAGGGGGACACAGTGTGTTTGGAGTCAGCTGTAATATTCCTTAACTTTCTTAAATGTTTTAAACATCAAATGTATGTGTAACAACTGCCCAAGAGTAGAGGACACAAAAGCAACATTAAGCTGGTGCACTTTGCTCTGGGTAGAGTTCATATAGCTGGAAAAGAAGTCACAGAGGGTAATCAGTTAAGTGACACACCAAGACAATAATTAAATCCTAAAGAAGTATGCTGCTAATGGTCTCTAATTTTAGAAAATTGTGGGCAGTAGCAATTGGGGAAGTCCTCCGTTAAAAAAAAAACCAAACTGAATTTATTTATTATTTATTTATTTTGTGATGCTGGGGTTAAAAAAACACCCCAGCCTCTCAACCAACTGTAGTTGAAATCCAAAGCTGCAGAAGGAATAGTTTTTCCAACCAGAAGAACTGCAGGAGCAAATACTTAAGTCAGGCTCCAGATGTTTGAGGTACTATAACTAGCTTGGAGTCGTAAAAGGGGGGGCTGGATAAGTAAGGAGAAGCAGAGTATGGGGAGAGTTTCAGTTAGTCACTAGAGTTTATAGGGAATGAGAAATTCCTAGAGTTTTCTTTTTTTTTTTTTTAAATTCCTTTATTTATTACAGTGTCTCGCTACATATCACGGATTCTTTTTTCGCGGGGGTGGGGGGTGAGCTCAGCCGGCCCTGCGGGGAGGGGCTGGCATGGCATGTGGTGCTGGGGCTCGAACCGCGGTCCCTGAGAGGCGCTCTAGACCGCTGAGCTATCTTGCCAGCCCCTCCTAGAGTTTTCTAAACAAGGAAAGAGGATATTCGTTAGAATGTGAATGCACAGACACTATATGGAATAGGAGGAGAAAGAAAGGTCAGATAGGAAATTTCAAGAATAGAGTGTGAAAGGAAAAGTACTAGATTTACAAAGGCTCCGAAGCATGCTATAGACAGCTGTGTCAGGTAGCAAGGAAACCTGTTATTCCAGGTGGGGTGACAGACACTCCCAGACAGTAAATTTCCCGACATCAGTGTAATGGCCACTGAACGCATGGTAAATATGGTTCTTTTTGTAAAGTTGTTAATGTAATTCTGTGCTAGTTATACTTGTGAGACATGTTTGTTCTCAGGGACAAAAAAAAAAAAAAAAAATCTAGTGTGATAAACATTTCTGGTATAACGACAAAACAGAGACCTCTTTCTTGATCAGAATATCTTGGACCATCAATGGCAAGCACAGATTGTGAGCTTATTATGGTAAAGATTTGGTACTCGGTTTTGGTACTGACAAGTGAGTATCTAAAAATACTATGTGTCTGTTAAATGAGCTAATAAAGGCCAGTGGCTGAGTGGCTAGGGAGGAATATCCAGGTTTACCAGGTTTAGAATGTCAAGGTGATATAGAGCAAAGCATATTGAATGATTACAGCAGATTCCAAATTCTGTAAGACCGGGGATCTGCACCTTCTAGGTCAAGAACATTCTGTTGTGTGTCTCACAGAACTCTCAGGATTGCTCTAACTGAGCCTTGTTTAATTGTTTCTAGAACAGTGAAGCTGTGAATGGTCACCTGAAACCTGCTTTATCTTTTTTTGGTTGTTGTTTTGAGATAGGGTCTCACTGTGTAGCCCAGGCTAGCCTCAAACACACAGTGTTCCCCCTGCTTCAGTCTTCCTCAACCTTCTGAGTGTTGGGATTACAGGCATGTGCCCCCACACCTGATTTATCTGTTTTTTTAAAATGGCAATTTTCCACTTCCTCCAAATCTAGTACATTTCTACTTAAAAAGTAGTTTCCTTCTGATTATCATTCCAAACTTTCAGACCAGGCCCTATAGGCAAAGAAAAACAGACTTTAGGTAAACTTTTCTAGAATGGAACAAGATTATAAATGTTATCATCTTGCAAAGAATTTCCTTAGGACAGCATCATTATCATGTTTGCATCTTTCCTTAAAAATGCCTTAAACAAGGCCTGGCATGGTGGCGCATGCCTGTAATCCCAGCACTCAGGAAGCTGAGGCAGGAGGATTGTTGTGAGTTTGAGACCAGCCTGAGCTACAAAATGAGCTTAAGCCAGCCTGAACTGCATAGTGAGACCCTGTCTCAAAAAGGCAAAAAAAAAAAAAAAAAAAAAAAGCCTTAAACAGGGGCCAAGGAGATGGCTCAGTAGAAAAAGCGCTTGCCTGGCAAGTGCAAGGGCCTGAATTCAATTCCCAGTTCTGCCAAAAAAAAAAAAGCCTTAAAAAGATATCAATTGTGGGCTGAGTTATACAAACTCAGGTTGTATTTTTTGTTTGTTTTTTTTTTTTTTTTTTGGCTATTTTTAATCTGCTCAGAACTGAAACTCGTTGAATTAGAATCCATAAAAATCTTTTTCTTGAAAAGCAAGAAATTATGTACAACATAAATATGTTTGCACCCTCCTTGATTTTTTAAAAATTGCCCTGTAATCATTCAATATTAACCTTTATGTTAATAAAAGACAACAAATGAACTTAGTTGTAAGATTGTCACAACTATTATCATTAAGGCAGCTTCCAACACTTAACCAAACTTTTATTTCCTTGTGCTACACAATAGAACAAATTAGATATCTGAAGGCATTAGTTTTGTAACACTTTATCTGATAACATCATGAACTTTCATTGCTTGTGGTTAGATATTTTGAGGGATTTTGTTATGAAAATAATTGTTGCTTCATAGATTTTCTAGGCTAAAGCAGTCATAGTGGCCAGGCCTGGTAGTCTGCACCTGCCTGTCATCCTAGCTCTTGGGAGTCTGAGACAGGAGGATCATTGTGGTTTCCAGACCAGCCTGGGCTACAAAGTGAGCTCAAGGCCAGCCTGGCCTACATAGTGAGACCCTATCTCAAAAAGACACACACACAAAAAGGTCATAGTGTTCAGTGGCAAACCTTTGGGGTCACATTGCTGCCTGTTATTATTTTACTGAACTACAGAGCAGGACACACAAATAACCTAGGTTTTGGAATTGTTGGAGAATCAGCATCAGCACCCCAACTATTTTTATAGTGAGAGACCATTTTTATGCTGGGAAATGTTCACTCATTACACTGTTCTCATACCACGCACTTGCAAAATTTTAATACCAGAAATTACTACTCTTGAGCAACTAGTTTGTTGTATAATCTGTGGGTATCCTGAGTTATGTAATTGATTGAATGTACTAGTTTAAAAGGTTAGGTGCTTTCTCATAGCAAGTGCTCAATTGTGTGGGATACTTTTTGTGAATTACTTTACCCCCTCTTATTATTTTGCCTACTTTTAGTTTCCCTTTGGCCTATTTATCCGCTTCCTTTGTATCTTGTCATACTGCATATATTTTATAAGTAACCTTCAATCTCTTTTAACAGAAGGAAGAAAAGAAGATGTGACATCAACATTTATGATGAGAAGTCCTAAAGATTAGTTTGTGACTAGATAATAGCCACAGATAACCTAATTTGAAGATTATATGAGTCCCTTTACCTCCACCTCAATTACATGCTTTACTATGACTATGAATGAGTTTAATTTGTATGAGTAAGAGCTTCATTAGAAAAAAACACAGTGATGACTAAGGCCACAGAAGGCAGGTTGTGAAAGGAAAACAGAAACATGAGCCAGGAAACATGCTGGGTGAAAGAGGAGGAAAGAGGACTGTTCTGAAAGTTTGCAAGAAGAGTGGTTTGTAAGGTGGGCATTGAGAAATACTAATTCAAAGAAACTTCTTCCTGGGAAGCATCAGGGATGTGGCTACTTCTTTCAGAGACTGGGCTGAATGTCTGATTTAGTTCGCAGTTTAGCACTAAGCATCATGGTAATAGCTGCAAAGAGCAGGTAAGGTCAGGTAGCTCAGAGTCCTGGGTGATGCTGGATGGCAAACAGAAACACATTGTGTCCTTAGTGCTCAGGGAGGCTTACAAGGGATTTGAGATGCACTGAGGGGAGCGGGGGAGGTGGTTTGGGATTACAGGAGATCAAATGTGGAGGAGAAAGTGTCAAGCTAGACCCCGGAGTGACGGAGACCACTAGGACAGGCAGGATTGAAGCAAACAATATCTTTATTTCAGGCTGGGTGTGGCCTAGTCAAAGGTGAGAAAGCTTTTGACCACAAAGGAAGAGAATCTGCTTTAGGGAGAGAGGCATCCCCACTGGGGAAGATGGAACATTTTAAGTTTCTCAATAGTCGTGGGTGGGTCTGGTGCCTCTCTGGGGGGAAGGAGGTATGGGATGACAGTGGTATTCTGCTGATTTACATTGTGACATTCTGTAGATTTTGAGGGTTTCCTGTAAGCCTGAGAACCAGCCTGGGAGCCATCTTCATAAGCAGATTTATTTTAGTCTCTCCGGCTGAGTGAATCTGTAGTTTTTCTGAGTGATCTGTAGTTTTTCTCTTCAGGCTGGGAGAGGTCTAATTGTGAGGACTTAAGAAAAAGAAAACAAACCTGGGAGGAGAAGCCACCCTTCTCAGGGAGTTAGGAGAGAGCCAACATTGACACTAGGACTGAGGATCCAAAGCAGCAGAAACCCTTGTGTATGCTCAGAACTTAATTAAGGCCTGGTGCTTAGTGTGTGTTCAAAACTTGCTTGTATAAATTTGATTAGACCAAACTAACATCTGCATCTGCACTGTTGTGTTGTTTATGCCTGTGGGCTGATGTGGCAGCACAGCTTCTCCTTGCTATGGATAAGCCTGCTTTTGGAAATGATTCCCTGTGGAGCAGACCCCTGTGGGCTTAGCAGTGTTTGGGTGGTTCATGTGGCATGTGCCGTAGGAGGTCTTTCCCACTGTCCTTTTTCTTATTCACTAATCCTTCATTATCTAGGTCTCAGCTTGAAAATTGCCTGTTGAAGAAGGTCTATTTATAGAGCTTACCTCTAAGTATGTAGATGACTCTGGTTGTTGCACTCACAGCCTGCCTAGAGAAAAAAAAGTGAAATAAACATTTAGGTTTAATGTTTTTTTTAATAGCAGGAATCAAACTCAGGACCTTGTACTTCCAGGCAGTGCTGTGCCACTAAGTTATCTCCCCAACCATTTAGGGTTTTGTTTTTTTTTTTTTTGGGAACAATGTTCAAAATGTATATATCACTGTTTTCTTTTTTTTAGACAAGATCTCGATTTCGCTACATAGCCCAGGCTGCCTTGCACTCACTATGTAGCCCAGGCTGGCCTCACAGTGATCCTCCTACCTTAGCCTTCGCAAGTACTGAGATCACAGTTGTTTACCACCTCAACAAAATGTTTTTCTTTTTATAAACTTTTTCTTTTTTTGGTAGAACTGGGGATTGAACTCAGGCCCTTGCACTTACCAGGGAAGTGCTTATTACACTGAGCCATCTCCCTGGCCCCCTTTTTATAAATTTTAAGAAAGGATCTTGTTGAGTCACTAAGTTGTTCAGGATAGGCTAGAACTTGGCATCCTCTTGCCTTAGCCCCCTAGAGTGCTACAGACAAGTGTACTTCTAGCTCTTTCTAGATTTTCTTGCAATTTGAATGCTCTGCCCCTGGCTGTATAGTGTATGCTGTCCATGCTCTCAGTCTTACTTTCTGAGTCTTTCTTTGCTAGTGCCCCAGGCAAGTGCTGAGGCTGCCAACCACACCACTTTGCACTTTCCACCAGTAGGCATCCATTCCCACAATGCCCTGTATCGCGTAAGGGCTTAGTACATGTGCTCTTTGCTGGGAGCTCTTTAATGCCTGTCTTCCCCATGAAACTGCAACTGTGAAATTCATCAAGAGCTCAAGTGCTTGTTGGCTTGACTAATGATAAAAGTAAACACCTAAGTGACCGGAGGAGAAATCAAGGGTTCTTCTAGAGTGATAAATGGGACTTTTAAAAAAAGAAGACTAAATAAAAATGTTTTCTTACTGTTGTGATTTGGGGTTTTTGCAAGGTGAACAATATAAAAGTATACATTTTATAATATTAGTTTATAAGGAATCTCCTAAGAACCATGTACAAGTGCAGGACATCTGTCCACACACTACATACTAAAGACTCCAGCTAAGGGCCTGCATCCTCATATCCTATGAGTCCAGTTGAAAACCTAGAGCTCATAATGATAGGGTTTTTTCAAGTGCCCGGTGCAGCAGAGAAACAGGCAAAGAGATAAAGGGAAAGGGGCTTTGTTATCTTTGAGGACATGGGGAGAATTTGGGAAAGATGAGGAATTCTCTTGCCGGGATGAAGTTTGAAGGGGCTGCTTAAATATACTGAGGGAGCTGATTGGGAGTCTTCCCTGAGGCAGTGGAAGGGTGAAAGGAAATTGTATCCTGGATAAGTTGGAGAAGGAGAAGGTGGTTTTGGGAGAGATGGGCCTTTGTTTTAAGGGTATTTGACATATTAGATGTCCACCGTAATGATTTTAGCAATTCATACTAGGGCCAGAACCTGTCACATAATAGTGCCTTCCACAAGTCCAGCTGGAGGCATAGAGCCCACAACAAAGTCTCACACAGATCTGCTTCACAGATCTGTGCTGGAAAGGTCCAAAGGTCAGTGGTGGAAGCTAGGAAGTTTATGCCAGTGCGATGAAGGATCTGTGCTAGCAGGCTGAAGGAGCTACAAAGCAACACTCAAACATGAGAGCTTGCCCAAAAGTACCACAGCTATATCTTCAGCAACAGTGAGGTCCCAAGCTCCTCCGGTGATGAGGAAAGCCCTGTTCCCATCAGGAAAGCCAATGCGACAAGCTTCTTGAGGCTAAGAAGTGCACCATCTTCCCCCACAAAGGCAGGAAGCGATGCTCAAGATAAGGACCCAAGCTTCTCCAAAGTTCATCGAGAAAGCCAGCATGACAAGGTCCTACAGCAGAAAAGGCCAAGAGAACTAGCAACTTCCAACAACTCCTAACAGCCCTAACAGTGTTTCAGCAACTTCTGTTCTGCCTTTATGCTGCTGGCAATAACCCTCAGGTGGGCCTCCCACACCCAGCACTATGCTAGTTTAATTCAGCTGGGTGTAGTAAATTGACCACTTGTTAGAAGTCCACTACACTTACACAGCATTAATTTAATCAAAGACTGAAAGTTAATTGATGGTGCATGCATTTCAGATGAAGTCAATTGATTTTCTCTGGACAATTCCTAGTAAAATACACAAAAAAATCATTATAACAAATCTGTTAACAATTTTATAAAGCCCTTTCATAAAATCATAGTCAGCACCCAGCCCTCCAAGGTGCACATTCTCGAGGATGACCCTCGAAAAAGTCAACGCAAGTACTGAAGTCCATTCAGGATATGGGGATAACTAAGAGCAAGCAGGTGGCTCACATTCCTGGGATGCGGTAAGTCCTCCCACAAACTCCTAAGAAGGTGTTTGTTGCCTGGTCATCAACTCCTGTGTGCTGTTTCAACTGCTGCAGTTACAGAAACAAAAAGGATGTGCTGGAGGCCACAAATTCACAATAGTTAATTTTGCATACTTCCCTAAGGGAGAAATTGAGACTTGGGGTTATTGGTATCAGTTTTGAGGTTTCCCATTCTAGAGATGAGCCATCCTTTCCCACCCGCTTAAACTAAACTAAAACCACTTAGATTAAAAAATACCATCTTGGGTGAACCCATGATTATCCATTGCCCCCTGCATCATCTCACTGATCTTGAATCTTCACCTTGCCTCTCCTATCATTGTATTCACCCAATAAATAGTGGCTTGCTTGGTGTGTCTTTATCTCTGCTCTGCCCATTGTGAGGCAGTGATATCCCAGCCCCCCTTTGTGTATTAAAATATAAAATAAAATTAAATTGTATCACTTTCCTGGTGTCCAGAATATTAGACTCTGGCTCTCACCATCACCTCTGCCAGTATTTAGGCCACAAATATTTGTTGAGTATTTTGCAAATGATTCCCATTGTGCTAGGTAGGTACCCACATGAATATCCTCCTAGGCTATGCCCTCAGAAAGTTTATAGTTCAGGTTTAATTGACACTAAATTGCAGTTGATAAGAACAAGAAGTTCTGAGGTGCTATAGCACCGCAGTATGACTATAATGTTATGCAAATATGCAAAAGGTAGAAGAAAGGCTATTGAGAGCTTCCACTGTAAAGAAATGTTTGAGAAGATTTTTCTTTTGGTGCAAAGGAGTGGAGAGAGATAAAGGAAGCCTTTGTTGTGGTGCTGAAGGGCTGCAGGAGAATGCAAGGACTCTTGGAGGAGGGGCTTGGGAGCAGGGTTTTTTATGGAGTTGGACTAGAGGTGGAGTTCATATGGGCAGGGGAAGCATCTTATTGGAAGATGAAAGGATAGTTGAAAGCACATGTGAAAAGACCTAAAGTCTCTTGGGACTGGAAGAGCATGGAAGTTGGCCTGGGAGTGATGTGTTACTGTTTTGCGACCCAATGCCTTGTTGAATCACCTGTCATAATGACCCTGGAAGAGTTAGATCAGTGCAAAAACCCATCAGATGTTTAATCTGATGTAAATATTACATGTATATGTGTATCAAAACATTACCCCATCCGTATGTATGTTTTATTTTTATATATCTTAAATAATAAAAAGGTTTAACTCTAGATCTGAGATCAGCAACAGTAACATAATTTTATGTATGTCATCTTGGATGAATAAAAATGTTACAAATATTCAGGACAATACCCTCTATACCTATGGAAGAAATTACAGGTACATTAAAGATTTATAAGAAGATGAATTTTAAGGCCTAGGGGTTCGCTCAGTGGCACAGTTTCTACCTGGCAAGGTTGAGGTCCTGAGTTTGATTACTGGTACAAAAAAAAAGCTTAGAAATGTTTAGGTCTATCACAGCCAGTGGAAGACCTATCTGTTCCCTGGCCAGGTTCTCAGTTGTCCAGTGACAGTGCAGATCCTGGGCCTAGGTGGTGCTTCCTGAAGGTTGGCGCAGATACATCCAGGGCCTTTGCATGAAGAAACATCCTGTTAGCACGAAGGGAGATTGCACCTTGTCTACACAAACAGTGTGATGGGCTTGTGTGTGTGCGTGCATGTGTGTTGTGCTTGTCCCCAGGAAGATATGGAGAACTTATGTGTGTTAATTGAACCACTTAGCTCACTTGATTTTTATCGAGTTATGACTAAGCATAAAATTGCAGGTTCAACCCCCAGAGACGATTGTTAGCTTTACACAGGAAAATTCCTGTCATGTGACCATTGATGATACTTCCAGCAATGAAACACAAGAAAGAATAGGTAACTCAGTGGAATCACTTCCAGCATGACCAAGACATCAACTCAGTCAATTATGATGTAAGCAAATTAGAGATGACTGGGACTTCCTACCACATGGAAAGGGTGAAATTCCCTCAGTTGTACTAGGAAGGTAAGCAATGTTTTCAGATTTACATACATATGTACATGTTTATATATATATATATATATATATATATATATATATATATCCTATATACCTATGCAAAGATGTAGATATCATTTAGCCTTGAATAAATGATATATATATGGATAATGAATGGACTTTACTTTTACTGAGCAATTAATGACAAATTTGTTGAGTGAGGTTACCTAAGAATTCTGAACAAGTTTTGTTTTTACTGTTATTTTCTGTGTCAGAGGGAAACACAACTTTTCTCCTGTGTTGATCAGCTGAACACTACACTAGGAGAGATGCCAGTTTTTAGATTTTCTCCATCATTCTCATTTTTTAGTTCCACTGATATGTTTTTATCAAGTTGCTGTTTAAACTCTGATTTGGTACTTAGTCTTTTGTTTTGTTTTTTGGCTTGCTCAGGCTGCTGTAAGGGCAGGTATGATAGGGTATGTGGAGCTAGGGATTGACTGCGGTCCCCTGCGCCTGACTGGGTTTGTCTGAACAGGCACTTAAACAACTGAGCCAACCACAAGCCCCCTCGGTACTTAGTTTGGAGCTTCAGTATTATTCATCCTCATGTCCCTAAAATGAAAACTTTAAGCTGGGTGTGGTGGTGCACACCTTTAATCCCAGCACTCAGGAGGGTGAGTTCAAGACCAGCCTGGGCTACAAAGTGAGTTAAGGCCAGCCTGAACTACATAGTGAAACCCTGTCTCAAAAATACAAAACAAAACAAAACCCACTTCATTTCTAAGTCCCCAGGATACTCTGTGCCCCTCGGCATCCCCGCGAATGTGCTTGTCTACTGCTGGAAAGAACTTACTGGTTAAAGTCACTTCATAGCCACCACAGCCTCAGCATGTTAAAAGCTCCCATTGGGGCTTTTTTCTAGAACATATATTGGCTGAAATTTATCTCTGCTTGAAACCTGGAAGTCTCTTCCTACTCTTGCCCATTCTTGAATACTGAGGACTCAAACCCTCCTTGCCCCTTGGATTAGAGTCCAGGGAGATGCACCATGGTATTTAGCTGGGAAAATGACAGGAAGTATCTGCATTCTTTGCAGGGGAGCATATGCAGTGCTTGATCACCTTTTATACCATAACTATTATTAATAATTAATTTTAGACACCCTCTGGATCTGAGGTGAGCAGATACAGGATACTCTGCTTTTTAATTCCTTTCCCTTCATCTGGCTCAATTTTTTTTTTTTTTTTTTTACCAGAAATCAAACTCATAGCCTTCTGTTTGCCTGGCAGGCACTGTGCCTGCTGAGCTATTATCTGGGCCCAAACACTAACATCTTTTCCTTTTTGTTACTGTTTTAGAGGTTTCCCGGCTCACATTTATATTGCTTAAATGTTATAATAAAAGTCTGCCTCATCAAATTAGGCAACTTACAGGAAGCTGCAGTTTAGCTATGGTGCAGTGGTCACAGTAGTAATACAACCTTACAACAGTACAGAGATTTTCTTCATAACAAATGTATGGATAAATGAGATCTCAGAGAAAATAATTTTGGAGCAAAAGACCTCTTTTTGTGAGTGCGTAGTATGGAGATTGCAGCCCTGCAGTACCTTACCCTTACCTGTTTTTTCCCTCTATTCCCAGTTGGTTTTGTCCTTCCTCCCTTGCAAGCAGTTGTCTTTATTTCATCATTTAGATAAAATGAGCATTTAGAAAGCCGATGAATCAACAGAAGCCAGAAAATTATATATGTACACTGTATGTTTAATAACAGTCTGCAGTCTGATTACTGTAAGTCCGATTTTTAAAAAACAAAATCTGTGCAAACAGTTCACATGAATTGCAGCCTCTGTTCTCTCAGCTTTATCTGAGTAGAAAATATCCCTTTGGAGCTGTAACAGGGCTTGTGGTACGACAGTAATTAATCTTAGCTTTTTTACTTAGGCTCAAAATGTGGGAAAATATATTTGAACCAGAAAGACCCTTTGAGGGCTGGGGAGATGGCTCAGTGGAATAAGAATCTCCCTGGCAAGCAAAAGGGCCCAAGTTCAATCCCCGGTTTCACAAGACACCTCCCTTCTAACTGGTGAGGACTGGGGCTAGGGGACTCTGAACTCAGAGAGTTGTTGAATCAAAACTGAAACTGGTCTTTTTCCTCATCATCTGGGACCTACAGAATTGCAGGGAGACACAAATGTAGTAGCTGTTGTGGTTGCTGAGGACTACAGCCTTGCAATGGGGTTTTCCTTGGAGTTCTATTGGAAGATGGGACCAGGACAGAAAGGCTGAGTCTCGCGCAAGTATCCTGGAGAGGCCTGAGCCAGTGAGGATGGTACTCAGGGTACCCTGTATTTTCCCACCCAGGAACCTAGGAAGTATCTTTTTAAAAAACATTGCCCAAGTTGTGGGAAGACCTGTGCTGAAGACCACACTCTTGAGACGCTGGGGTCCATTTGCTTCATGTTGGTCAGAATATCAAGTGCCTCCATCTCTCTCTAGGAAGCCATTGTATTTATACAGGTGCAGCCATCATTTCTACACGTTGAGCACCTACTGTGTGCTAGGAGCTGCTTTTGCTGTGACACAGTCCAAAGAGAAGAGGGAAGGGAGAGCTATGTAACTTTAGGACACTGTCCCTGTATGGCCTCACCATGGTCACCCTTGGCCATTGCAGTGTGACCTGGAGTGCACTCTGCTCACTCTGCTCCCTAGTACTGGTGTGCACATTGTGGGGTGGAATTTTTTTTTTCTTTTTGTGGAACCAGGGATTGAATTCAGGACCTTGGGCTTGCCAGGGAAGTGCTTATTCCACTGAGCAATCTCCCCAGCTGGAGTGGAAAAGTTTACTTTATTATTTATTTATTTTTGTTGGTGGAACTGGGGATTGAACTCAGGCCCTTGTGCTTGCCAAGGAAGTGCTTATTCTACTGAGCCGTCTCCCCAGCCCCTGGAGTAGAAAAGTTTTGCTTGGCATTCAACAGTGCAGAAGGGATTCTCAGAGGGAGATGGCGAAATCACTGCTCCATAGTTGGCCTGGTGAAATCACAAAGTTAGAAAATGTGGCTCATGAAGTATTTTGAAGCTGAACAGACTTGGGATGGTCAACATCGTAAGTCTCCTAATAAATGATACATAAAATAGATAGAAACTGACTAGGCTTTAACTTTCCCGGTCCTGTGCTTTTGTGGCTGACCAGATTCCTTTTACCATGTTTACCTTTGATGTGTCAATCAGGTGACTTACCACTTATGTCTTTAAGGTGTTTTTGTTTGCTTAATGCCCAGAGGACAGCTTATTTTGCATTCATTGAGGATATCTATCCTGGTTCTATTTTCCTTCCTAGATACTATTTATAAGTGATGAACATTTTGGTAACATTTTATGCCAGTTTCAAAAAGGGAAGAAATAGCATGGATATGCAGTGCAGAATAGCAGGCTAAACTTACAGTTAGGGTTTCCTGATGCTTAACCCTTTGAATAAGTCACTGGTTTTTCAAAGTTAGTTCTAATTTATTATTGCAATTTAATTAGTGTGCTTGTGACTTAATTGGTCACTAAGGTGCCAATTAAAAGAAGAAAAGACCATTATACGCTAGAAAAAAAATAATTGATTGTATTTCCTAGAAGTAAAATCCATGAGAGATTTAAAAAATGTTCAGTAAAATTGCTGTCACATCCCTGTGAGAGGTGGTGCAGCACACTGGGAGCCTGAGCCCAGCTTATGCTACTGGTGACTTAGCGAGACACTGTCTCACAAAAAATAAAAAGACCTGGGGATGCAGCTGTGTGGGAAAGTCCTGGGCTCAGTCCTCATGGCTGGGAAAAGTCACTGTCACCTGGGCATTCTGTCCCAGTGAGTGTGTCACTGTGGGTCAACAAAACTGCTAAAGCCACTGCATTGTTCAGAAAGGATAAGCGGACTCCCTGTTAGTGCTACACTAGCTAATGTCAATTTGCCTGCTTGCCTGTGAGAACGGATTCACTCTGCTTTGCAGCTAGGTTCCACCAGCCGCTGGGCTCTGAATGTTTTCTCAGGGCCACCTCTCCCCATTGCTTGCCATTCTGGATGCTGCCAGAGCCAGGGAAGAAGTCACCTTCCCCACTGGGGAGCAGGCCTGCTCTGTGGAACTCTGCATGATTACAGGCTTTCTACAAAATAAATGTCTCTCTCTCTCTCTCTCTTTCTCTCTCTCTCTCTCTCTCTCTCTCTTCCTCCTTTCTTTCTCTGGTACAGGGTCTCACTATGCAACTTAGACTTGTGCTGATTCTCCTGTCTCAGCCTCCCCAGTGCTGGGATTACAGGCATGGGCTACCAGGCCTGGTCCACGCCTGGTTTTGGTGGCCAGCAGGCGATGGCATGTGGTACTGGGGAACAAGTCTCTGTCCTTGCACTTACCAGGCAGGTGCTTAGTCCACTGAACTGTCTCTCCAGCCCTGATTTTTGTTTTTATGTTTGAGACAGGGACTTGCTAGGTAGTTCAGACTGGTCCTGAACTATGTAGCTCAGGCTGGCCTTGAATTTGCAGCAATCCTCCTTTAGGGGACTGGGGTTACGGGCTTGCGCCAACACACCAGCCTGGGATGCACAGTGAGTTAAAGATCAGCCTGAAGTGCATAGTGAGATCCTGTCTCAAAAAGACAAGGGGGAAAAAAAAAGAAAGAGAAAAGAAAAAGAAAAAATACCCAAACAAAACAAAGCAAATAAGCATTTATTTCAACATATAGGTGTGTAGTACAACTACAGATGAAAATCCACAGCTGACAATAATGTTATGTTTGAATCTGTACTATGTTAAATGTATAAAATACAATGATTAATATTTTAATAAACATAACATTTCAAAAATTACTGATTATAATATGACCTATGCCTCAGAGTGACATTATAGTTGATGAGGGAAAGTTTCTCTTTTTTTTTTTAATAAAAAAAATTGTATTTACTTAGAAGCACTCAGAATGTCAACAAAACAGTTGCAACTTTTTTTTTTGCAATTACAGAGTGGTATTCAGTTAACAGAACAACAATTATTTCATATAAGCTGCATCAGAGACAACTGAAGATGAAAAACTACAGTCCTCATATATAACTAATTTGTGCTGTGCACCAGCAAGAACCTGCTTTAAATTTCCATGCCAATTTACAACCCCCATACTGTACCAGGCAAGGTGAGTGGCTATTGAAAATACCACCAGGACAGGGCTCTCTAAAGACACATTCGGTAGTGTGTTAACTATACAAAAAAATGACACTGTACAGTTTAAAAACAAATCTTACACAGCCTTATATTTCAATTTTTTTTCTTCGAAAGGAGTGAGTTGTGTACAGGGGGGTTAAATGCTTTATAGACAAGAAAAAAAACTGCGCTAGAACCAACTTATTCATCATCATCCTCTTCTTCCTCTTCTTCATCCTCCTCCTCCTCTTCATCCTCATCTTATTCATCCTCCTCCTCTTCCTTCTTTTTCTTGCTTTTTTCAGCCTTGACGACTCCCTTTTCTGCTGCGTCAGGTTTTCCTTTAGCCCGGTAGGCAGCGATGTCCTTCTCATACTTCTCCTTCAGCTCAGCAGCCTTCTTCTCGTATGGCTGCTTGTTATCTGCTGCAGTGTTATTCCACATTTCTCCAAGTTTCTTTGCAACATCACCAATGGAGAGGCCAGGATGTTCTCCTTTGATTTTTGGGTGGTATTCAGAACAGAACAAGAAGAAAGCCGAAGGAGGCCTCTTGGGAGCATTGGGATTCTTGAACTTCTTTTTTGTTTCTCCTTTAGGAGGAATATAAGTTTTCATTTCTCTTTCAAAACGAGCCTTGTCCACTTTTGCCATGTCTTCAAATTTTCCTTTTTCTTTAGCAGACATGGTCTTCCACCTCTCTGAGCACTTCTTAGAAAACTCTGAGAAGTTAACAGAAGCATCTGGGTGCTTCTTCTTGTGCTCCTCCTGGCAAGTTTGCACAAAGAATGCATATGATGACATCTTGCCTCTTGGCTTCTTAGGATCTCCTTTGCCCATGTTTACTTGTTTTCCTCAGTGAGGTACAGAGTCGCCCAGTGCCTGTCCGGCTCTCACTTGCCCCGGCGCTGTCTCTATGGAGCTCAATGTACTGTGAGAGCGGGAGCCAGACGCAGCCTCCGAAAGTTTCTCTTGAATAATAACACATGCAACTAGTGAAGGGGGGGATAATGCAATTAGACCATCACTGTGAGATAGTACTCAGTAATGACTGCTGCCACCAATAGGGAGGCAGCCAAATAGTACGTAGAATCTGTGGAAGCATGTAACACCTCTAAGGCACTCTTGTTGCCACCAAAAATGCATATATATACATATATATACATATATATACATAGTGAAGCCTTGGATTTTCATTCATAGAAAATACACAGGCCTATACCCCTGGCATTCTGGGATGCTGGGAGTGGAGGATTGTAAGTTTGAGCCTAACCTCAGCAGCTCAGTGACTTAGTCTGTCTTTCTCTCTCTCTTCTTGTTCTTGTTCTTCTTCTTTCTTCTTTCTTCTTCCTTCTTGTTCTTCCTCTTCCCCTTCCTCTTCTTTGCCTTCTTCACTTTCTCCACCACTGCCTCCTCCTTCTTCTTGTTCCTTTTTTTTGGTCTTTTTGAGACAGGGTTTAGCCCAGGTTGACCTCAAACTTGCAGTGATCCTTCTGCCTCAGCCTCCCAAGTGTTGAGATTACAGGTGTGTGCCTAGTGAGAACTTCTTCATAGCAAAACATAAATATAAAGGGTTAAGGATTGTAGTTCACAGTGAAGGCCTTGGACCCAACTCCTGGTACCATCAAAAGCCAAAACAAAAATAACAGCATAGAGATGCACAATGAAATATATATAGAAGAAACATCTTATTTGCCTCCAAATGATCTGAAGTTTCCTTAACTAGAACTCATGTGTGGGTTAGGAGGCTCATCAGAAGAACACCTTTCTAGCATGTGTGAGGCCCTTTTTCAGTCCTCAGCACCACAAAACAACAACAGGAAGCTCCCATAAATTTTGAATGAAAGCTCTAAACTGATGGTGAAGAACCTGTAACACACACCTTGTTTGTTTTCCTTTTAAGATAAAGATATTAATGTATGAGTTTTTTTTTTTCTAAACTAAAACCTCAATATTCTGGTTTAATTGTAGTATGGGCACTTTGCAATAAATGAATGGGTTTGGGGTTGTAGTTTGGGCACTCATCTCTGAAAGGTTCACCATCAGTGTTCAAGAATGTTGCTTATGTGTTCCAGGTCTTTCTTTTCTTTTCTTTTTTTTTTTTAATTCATTTATTTATTACAGTGTCTCACTACACATCACGGATTCTTTTTTTGCGGGGGTGGGGGGTCAGCTCAGCCCGCCCTGTGGGGAGGGGCTGGCATGGCATGTGGTGTGGAGCTCGAACCGCGGTCCCTGAGAGGCGCTCTAGACCGCTGAGCTATCTTGCCAGCCCTCCAGGTCTTTCTATCTCTGCAAAATTCCTTATCTTGCCTTTTAAAAATTTACTTATGAAACCCTGGTACAGGGTTTCACTATGCAGATCCTTCTGTTTTCAGCCTCCCCAGTGCTGGAATTATAGATGTGTGCCACCATACCTGGGTTCAGCACGCCTAGGGGGTGCGCCTGGTGCAGCATGCTGGACTGGGGATTGAACCTTGGTCCCTGCACTTGCCAAAGCAGGAGCTTAGTCCATTGAGCTATTTTGGTGGTCCTTCTTTATCTTTCCTCACCAGAGTCTACTTAGAGCTTTTTTTTTTTTTTTTTTTGGTCTTATTGAGACAGGGTCTCACTATGCAGTTCAGGATGGCCTTGAGCTCCCTTTGTACCCAGGCTGATGTTGAATTCACCAAGATCCTTGTGTCTCAACCTCCCGAGTGCTGGGACTACAGGCATACACCACAATACCTGGCTATAGCTCATTTCTATTTCATTGACTCTATAGCCTTTTACAACACTTCAGTTGTGTATGAAGTATTTCCCACATTTGTTTCTTAAAAGAAACACACAGACTCTCTCCCACACACACCTACACATACTGTTTTTCTGTTATTGAAGTATACCTTGACCCTGGCATCCTTATCATAAAAGGAAAATCATAAAAATCTCAGGCCAATTAAGCCTGTGAAACTTTATCAAATGTACGTGATGGGTTAAGTAATAAGTGTGATTAAAAGTGGTTCCAAAAAATTCTGTCTTGAGCAATTAACCATAATTGGGCAAAATCATGAGGAAATAGCTGTAACAATTAATATTCATGGCTTCTCACTACTGCATATATCCAGTCCTGAGTTAAGTGCTTTATCTGCAATTAATCCTCACATTGCCATAAACAAATACTGCTACTGTCATTCCTAAAATACAACCCTTTTCTCCAGAAAAGAGAGCTCTCCAGTGGATGGCCTTAGAACTTTGTACTATCAGCTCTCTTCC
>PVKA01003061.1:96286-115277 GCA_004027165.1 Ctenomys sociabilis
AATACATTTCTGTGGACAGCTACACATATATATCCTATTGGTTCTTTCTCCCTGGAGAATCCTGGCTAATACAAACAGTATTTCCAGAAATCCAAATGGAGAGAAGCAGTGTTTACATTACCACTACATTTGGAATATTCATACAGAAATTTTATGTAAAAGTGGTCTTTGCTGCCCATGAGTCATAGTCCCAAAATAATGTTTCTAAAAATCATGAACAGATGATCCTATCTGCTACATTTGGTTTTGGTCTAGAGAAAGAACTAAAAGAAACAGGCTTTAGTTTTACCATCACAAATTTTCCCCCATAGCATTCCATTGGTAAGCCTGTTGGCCTGCCCTTGGTTTGCACTGTATTTTGGGTGTATTTATCAATTCCATAAACAATGGCAGGACTCATGCGAAGTGCTGCAATTAATTCCTGGCTCCAAGTAGCTGAGCTGGGAACCAAAGAAGCTAAAAGCATTACGATATAATATGAGGGTTGATCTACTGAAGGTCTGTCCCTTGTGAAGTGAGTACAAAGCAGCCAGGTCTAAATCTGTTGCCCAGTCAGGAAGACATCCCAGAAATAAGAGTTTTTATATAGAATGGGGTCAAGGAGATGGTTCAGTGGAATAAGTGCTTCCCTGGCAAGCACAGGGGCCTGAGTTCAATCCCTGGTTCGCAAAAAAAAAAAAATCTATATCTATATCTATATCTATGTCTATATCTATGTCTATGTCTATGTCTATGTCTATATCTATCTATCTATCTATCTATCTATCTATCTATCTATCTATCTATCTATCGTTTTTAGGCATAGTTCTATGATTTAAAATTAGACTAATTTTATATCTGTGTATAATACATGTAAGTCAAGAGAGGTTAGAGTAGGTAAATTTCATTATTATGAAAGCATCTCCCTTATTCCAATCCTCACAAAATGACATTCTGTATGATAACACTAGGAAAGAAAGGTGATTTTTTTCAGTCTTTTTGAGACTGGGTTTTGCTAGGCAGTTCATGTTGGCATTGAACTCACTTTGTAGGCCAGGCTGGTCTTGAACTCACTATAAAATTCCTGCCTCAACCTCCTAAGTTCTGGAATTGTAGGCATGTGCCACCACACCCAGCCAGAAAGAAAGATTTTGAGCCAAAATAACTTTGTAACCTACTGGCTGTGGGCACGCCAACCAGGCTATATTTTTATCATTTTGCTGTTTGGAAGGCCTAACAGCTTAGATATGTCTTGTGGTTGAGGGGTGGTATGATAGAATTTGTTTTGTTTTGTTTCATGCAGTGGTCTGTGGCCAAAGGGGATCTGACTTTAAGGCACAGAGCAAGGAGCACCTAGTTCTGGGCATTATGGGACTACATGATAAACAAAAAGGTTGTGTGTGTGTGTGTGTGTGTGTGTGTGTGTGTGTGTGTGTGTGTGTGTGTGATGAGGTGAGTTGTACCACAGACCAGGTCTGGAAATGAGGCCAGCCATAGTTAGAAGGTGGTGAGGGCCTCAGCCAACTGTGCTCCAATGTCACAGATTCAGGGTGGAGTAAATATGATCAAAGAACAGCTATGAACCTAGTCAATTTAAGTGATGACAGGTAGAAATAGGTGCTGCTAGGTGCTCAAGTGGGCGGTGATGTTTGCTTTTCACAGGAAGTTTGTGTGAACAGATATGCCTCCTTGTAGAGGAGAGGCAGGTAGGAATAAGCTTGGGCTGCAGAAGAGTAAAGGTTCTGGCCAGCTGCAGTGGAGTCCACAGCTGGAGTCTAGCCTTCTGTGGGCATGGCCTGAGAACTAAGGACCCTGGACCCCAAATGCTGTCAATGGACATGCACCGGAGAGATGCTATCTCAAAGTCCCATGTAACATTGCCACTGATAATTTCATTGCCAGACTTTAAGCACATGGCCATAAAATACTGGAGAAAAGGCTGGAAAGTGTAGTCTTTTATTGCAACTGACAGTTTTGTCAGATGAAAGTTGAGATTGTGTTAAAAAGAAAAGGAGGCCAGTGAGACAGCTCAGTGGTCTAAAGCACCTGCTTAGGCAAGCTTAGGCAAACCACAGGGACCACTGTTTGATCCCTGGCACCAGATGCCATGCCAGCCCCGACCTGAGGACCAGCTGAGCTGGGCATAAAAAATAAATAAATAAATAAGGAGACTTGCTATAAGGAAGCATTTTCTACCCAAGTCCCTATGTCCTCTGTGAGAGCATGGCTCCCCCCTTTTAATACTAACTGATGCATGGAATAGTAAGAAAGTTAATTGACTTATATGTTAATTATAGTCCTAGCATCTATAAAACAAGCATATCACTGCTGAACCCACAGGTTTGTGATGATTAAATAAGATGGATGGAGGGCTGGCCAGATAGCTCAGTGGATTAAAGCACCTGCCTAGACAGACCCAGGGACCTGGGTGTGCTGAAATGGCTACTGAGACTGGGTGTGGTGGTGCGTGCCTGTAATCCCAGCTCTTGGGAGGCTGAAAACAGGAGGATCACAGCAAGTCCTATCTGTGTAGTGAGACCCTGTAGACCCTGTAGTAAATACATCTAAAAAAACAAAAAAAGATGGATGTGTGTAGGTCATACTAGGTACACATTGGTTTTTCTTGTATAAAGCTGCTTTTGTTTATTTCATAACTTGACCATTTTCCTGGTGTTATTTTTTTATTCTTTGGTTAACATTGATCTAGCTGTCCCTAGGGCATCATTCTAGCTAGGTCTTATCCCTAGAGACAAGAATGGGAGGCCCTGCAGTTCAGTTTACCTCACATCCTGCATCTCCAGAGAAGGGAGTTCATAATATAAAAAAATAGGGCTGGCCAAATAACTCAACGGATTAAAGCACCTGCAAACAGGCTCAGGGGCCCTGGGCCTACCGTGCTGGCCCTGCCCCTGGGGTGCGCTGAGATGCCAATTGAGACTGGACATGGTAGTGCATGCCTGTAATCCCAGCACTTGGGAGACTGTAAACAGGCAGATCACTGCGAGTCGGATCTAGTGGTGAGACCCTGAACAGACTGTAGACTGTTCTCTAAAACTATAAAAAACAAAATAATATTATTATAAAAAATTACATGATCTCTTGGTATCTAATAATCATAAGTTTCATCATAACTTTTGAAGCAACTTACTAATTTGGTTCCAAGTTGATACTGTATGCTCCTGTATAATACCTTGAGGCAGTTAAATATGACATCTTAGAACAAAATTAAGGTTATAGTCTATTAGAGAGCATTATCTTGGGGTGTCTGCCCTAAATGCAGTTCACAGTGTATGGAATCTAACCGGGGTAACCTTGCTATTCTATAGCAAGACATTTCTGGCAGCATTTTCATTTCATTTTTCATTTCATGTGATTGTCACCTGTTAGATCTCATTATACTCAGGCACTCAAGACCTTTGGCTCCATCTCTTGTTTGCTAGTTCACCGTTACAGATTACATGAACTCATGCTAAGCTCAATGGTTGAAAAAGTCCTCTTAGAATGACAATATTTGATCATTCTCCTTTTGACCTTGTTTTGCATTTCTTATCTTGGTAAACACAGAAACACCTTGGCAGGTGAAGTTGGACCAGATCTGTGAAAGGTAACTGTTGAATCAATACCTTGGCAATGATGATCTGATTCAAAAGTGGAAAGGTTGAACCTTGAACAGCAACTGTTCTAGCTTTTGAAGGAGAAAGGGAAGAAGAGGGCTTATTGCCCTTACACTCTTATTTTGTGTGTGTGTGTGTGTGTGTGTGTGTGTGTGTGGTACCGGGGATTGAACTCAGGACCCTGAGCTTGCCAGGCAAGCGCTTATTCTACTGAGCTATCTCCCCAGCTCCATGCCTTACACTCTTATCTCTACCCCTCCGTATCCTCTGAGCCCCTTCTTTTTCCTCTTCATATCCCTGGTGCCCATGTGGTCATTCTCTCCTATTTAGAGTCAATGATACTTAACCTGATTCTGGATTGGGTGTGTTCTTTCTTAAGGTGTGCTTTAAATACAAGCTTTGGGATTACAACACTCTCAGAATTGGAGCAATGGGGCCAGGGAGATGGCTTAGTAGAATAAGCGCTTGCCTGGCAAGCACAAGGGCCTGAGTTCAATCTCCAGTTCTGCAAACAAACAAAGAAACAATAAATAAAATAAAAGAATTAGAGCAACAAATTATCACCTTCCTGCTTTATATCATGGAAAGAAAACCTACTTCTCAGAGTTGTTTTGGGAGTAAAATTTTAAAATGTGCTTATCGGGGTTGGGGAGATAACTCAGGGGTCTAAGGACCTGCCTGGCAAGCACAAGGACCTGAGTTTGATCCCCAGTACCTCATGCAGTGCAGGCCCTGTAAACCTGGGTGTGCTGTACCCAAAATTGGATGTGGTGGTACATACCTGTAATCTCAGCACTAAGGGAAACTGAGACAGGAGAATCAATAGGAGCCCACGCTGCATAGTGAGACGCTGTACCAAATTAAAAAAAAATTTTTTTTTGAAAATGTGTTTATATACATTTCTATGCATACAGTAGGGGGAATTCTATACATATTGGTTTATTACTCTGTATTAATCTTTTTCCCCTGATCATTTCCATGTTTGGTTTGATTTGATTTTTGTTTTTTGAGACAGAGTCTTGCTATATAGTCTAAGCTGGCCTCAAACTCTCAGCGTTCCTCCTGCCTCAGCCTCCCAAGTGCTGCGATCACAGGCATGTGCCACCATACCCAGCACCTTTGTTTTGCTTTTTGCCTTCACCTTAGTACTCTAAGTGTGGTGCCTGAATCAGCAACATGGAAATGCTGAAACTCAGGCGCTACCCAGGGCTATTGAAAAAAAAGATGGCTGTTCTGAAGAAGAGAGGAGCGTCTTGGAGGGGTGATTTTGGGTGCCAAAATTGTAGCCCAGAGGGTATGAAACTGCAGTATAAGAAGCTACTTCTCTCCTGCCTTTTGCTGCTGGCTGGTCATGACAGGAATGGTTTATAGTTTACCAAGTAAGGTGTTTTTCTTACAAAGCAAGCGCAATGTTTTTGAAAGCCAGAATCTAACATAAAAACAGGTTTTTGGAGGGAGCTGGGGAGATGGCTCAGTAGGATAAGTGCTTCCCCGGCAAGAGCAAGGGCCTGAGTTCAATCCCCAGTTCTACCAAAACAACAACAACAAAAAACAAAACAGGTGTTTGGAGAAGTCACATGAATGAGTCCAAATCCAGGGAGAAGACCGTCAGGACCCCGAGGTTCTGGATGAGGACCAGCAGCACCAAGAAAAGCAGGAAGGTGAGCATGTAGAAGCGTGAGTCCATGGTGGGTGTCAGGACCATCATCTTGTTGATGTGGCAGTTGGTGGTGCTGTTGGCAGCTTCTACTATCTGCAGAAGGGACAGAAAGAACATAAGAAAAATAGATCTGGTTGCACGGTGAGCTTAGTGCACTGCCCACTGTCCAGGTCCCTGCAGAAGAGGGTGTCATCTTTTCTTTCAAAAGCATTGGTGTGGTGAGTTTTTCAGTCAGGTGACTGCCTGGTGCTCTAGGGGGAAAGTCACCCAGGCTTCATTCTGGGCCTCTGTCACTGAAAGAACATGGGACAAGTTAGTGTTTTCTAAAACCAAAGAATCAGGTCCGGGGAGATGGCTCAGTGCAATAAGTGCTTCTCTGGCAAGCTCAAGGCCCCTGAGTTCAATCCCTGGTTCTGCCAAAAAATAATAAAAATGAAATTAAAATTAAACTGAAGAATGAATTTTAGGACCAAATGGAGGTTATGAGAGGAATACATTTATTGGGGGGAAGAAAGCTCCAGTCCAGGAGGAGGACCCAAGCAGGTTGTTTCCATCTTATGCACTAATCTTGATGTCTTTTATCTTTTGTTACATTAAGAATAAACTTAGAGGGCTGGGGAGATGGCTCAGTAGAATAAGTGCTTCCCTGGCATGCGCAAGGGCCTGAATTCAATCCCTGGTTCTACAAAAAAAAAAAAAAAAAAAAAAAAAAGAAAAAAGAAAAAAAAGAAAAGAAAGAGAGAGAATAAACTTAGGGGCTGGCCGGATAGCTTAGCCAAATAAAACACCTGTTAGGAAGAGCGAGGTGGCTGGGTTCGATCTCCTACGTGCCCTGCCAGCCCCACCCCTGGGGCATGCTAAGACAGCAATTGAGACCGGTTATCATGGTCAGTGCCTGTAATCCCAGCACTTGGGAGTCTGAAAACAGGAAAATCACAAGTCTGATCTACACAGTGAGACCCTGTAGACCCTGTACTAAGTACATTAAATAAATAAATAAATAGACAAATAAATACAGTAAAAAAAAAAAGAAGAATCAACTTGGACGGGGAGTGTGGCTAGTGGTAGAACAATCTGCCTCATGTGTGGGAGGCCCTGGTCCCATCCCTAGCAACACTCTCATTCTCTAGCTCTCACACTGGCTCTTGCTCACTCTCTCTCATATCCATTATTACCACCAACAAAACACCTCCCTATGAAACAAAAAGAAATGAACACAGATTTAGAAACTTCATTAACACAACAATGACTTGAAGGCACTTAATGAGCCTGTAAAATTAATTCAGTTGGAGGGCTGGTGAGGGGAGGCCTAGCTCTGTAGAGCAGGCCGTGCTTAACACGCTCAGGGGTCTGGATTCAATCTCTAGCACCAAAATAGAAAATAATTAAATAAATGAAAATAAAAATTAATGGACATGTTTGTTTCTTGTGTGAGTTTTCTTATTTATCAATGATTGCATGGCAGCAAAATGTACAAAATCTGGTAAGTGATTTATGTAAAACATACTTTTTACTCCTTTCTAATATTATTAAACAGTATGCTACAATCATGCTCTGATTTTTAATTGTATGTAGGAGTCTGGTTTTTTTTTTTTTTTGGCAGAACTGGGGATTGAACTCAGGCCCTTGCACTTGCCAAGGAAGTGCTTATTCCACTGAGCCATCTCCCTGGACCCCAGGAGTCTTAGCCTTATAACATTTGAAGATAAATATCCTGAAGTGCCCATGGTAGATGATGTGAGTACAGATCCACATTTGAACTATCTGGACCCTTCTATTGAGTGATGTACATCTCCCTGCTATTCCCTGGAACCCACTGCCTTGGCACCCCATCCACCCCCTCCCCCGAATTTCTGCTCTTTTTTCTGTTTTAAAAACATATCCTTGGGCTAAAGAGATAGCTTGATGGCCTAAGGCACCTTCCTGGCAAGGGCAAGGGCCCAGCTTTGATCCCTGGTACTACTTGTTGTGTTGGACTTGGAAACCTGGGTACTAAGCTGGCCACCAAAACTGGGTGTGGTGGCACATGCCTGTAATCCCAGCACTGGTGAGGCGGAGACAGAAAGCTCACTATGAGTCCAAACCATGTAGCAAGATCCTGTACCAAACAAGTAAATAAATAAACACCCCCCCCAAAACAAACACATCCTCTTGGCCCAGCCTGGGGGTGCACACCTGTAATCCCAGCATTCAGGATCCTCAGGGAGGGGGATTCCTGTGAGTAGAAGGCCAGAGTGGACTACATATGAGACCCTGTCTCACAACACAACACAGCACACCACCACATGACACAACACATCACAACCTTTCTCACATATAGGAGGCCCTGGGTTCCATCCCTAGCAACAGACACTCTCTCACTGTCTTGCTCTCTCACTCACTCACTCTCTCTCTCATATCCATTATTACCATCAACAAAAATAGAAAAGGAGCTGTGAAATTGACACCATCATGTTCAGAGCAAAACCAGCTCTCCACACTGCTGTGACTGGGCGTATCTCTCTGGAATGGAATTCAGGGCCTTCTTCCAACAGACTTCTTGCTAAGGTCCCTCGTTTTGCTCCCAAGACTCTCAGGTCCATGTTTCCTATGCACTTAAGTTCTGCAAAAACCTAGAAGAAATTCTGACCTCAATATGTATGTTTTCAGCTCAAAAAAATCTCCTGGAGAAGAACTACAAAGGGCTTTCCTTCTTGCTTCAGATTGGAGGAAAGAAAGTGGAAGAACTGGGTGAAGTTGAATTTTAAAAAACCTTCCTGATAAAGTTCTATACCAGTCCCTTAAAGAGATTTTTCAATGTGAGGTTTTATAAAGACAACACAGGCACTGTGAAATGAAATCTCTATGCACTTTGTTCTAAATTACACTCAAGCTAAAGATACAGTTCTGACGCCTGTGCCAGGTGGCTCCTGCAGGTGGAAGGAAGTGGTGGTGGTTTAGGTTCTGTTCCCCCAGGTTCTGTATTTTTTACTTAGTATCAGTCAAACTATGATAGCCCCAACTTCCTTTCATTCACCCCTTTCTCTTTTCTCTTGCTCTTCTTTTCTTCCTATCAGCTCTTAGTTTTTTTTTAAAGTCTCTCCTTTGGAGCTATACAGAACAAATATATTCTTTCCTACAATTAACTAGAGATAATTAGTATCCATATCTATTTGACTAAGATAAGAGAATCATTATATTAAGGCTTACTGGGGCCAGGAAGATAGCTCAGTAGAATAAGCGCTTGCCTGGCAAATACAAGGGCCTAAATTCAATCCCTGGTTCTGCCAAAAATAAAAAAAAAATAAAAAGAAGCTTATACACTCCTTTAAGTTTGTTTATTTGTATATTGTCGGTGGGATCAAATCCCAGGCCAGATGCACTAAGGCCAAGTGCAGCTCTACTGAGCCCTTGCTCTGTTCCAGACTCAAGCTTTCTCTAGTCTGTATGGTCCAACATTAGCTAACATTTGAGGGTCTACTGTGTGCCAGGCCCTCTGTATACATCATTTCAAATCATGAATGAGTTAATGATAGCTGTGCATGCGTTCGTGAACAACTCTTCTAGGATATGATAAACACAGATAAGAGATGTTCAAATCAATGTTAACTGTTACTATACTTCCGTAAAGATTTAGAGGACATTTGACTTAACCACAACGTTCAGTACTTACTCTGTTTTCTTCCCTTGCATTCACCTTGATAGAATTAACCCAAGGAAGCCTTTTGGTTCCTGATGAACTATTTCTCTCAAATTTATATTAATCACAAACTTTGGTCCTTAAAACCATTTAAAAGACTACCCAAAGATCAAAGGTGGAGGTCTGTAGTTTTCAAAAGTTTCAGGTTAATCTGGGTCAGGCTTTCTTTGCACATATCTTTGAGGTATATTTCTTCCAAGAAGAAACACTGCTGAGTAAGAAGAATCATACCCACATTTGAGTGTTGCTCTAATGGAAGACCACCAAAAATACAGCTCTGCTTTGAGTTTCTCCACTTGGAGACTGAGGCAGGAGGATCACTGGTAAGTTTGAGGCTGGCTTGGGCTATGTAGTGAGTTTAAGGTGAGACTGGGGTACAGGGTGAGTCTCGGTCTGTCAGTCGGTCAGTCTCTTGCTTTCTCACGCATGCTGGTGCGCAGCACGCACGCACGCGCGCATGCACGCACACACACACAATTTTATCTTGGAGCCACTGCCACTTTTCTCATCTCAATTAAAGAGAAAGTCAGTACCATGGATCTGACTGATTTCAGGCTGATTTGCCATTAGCCTGAAAACTCACATACAAAGGCAGTTACTGTTTCGGGAATACACTTTGGTAAGCAGGCATTTGGACTGTCTAATTGGTCACTTAGGGTGTGCATTTGAACTCAGCACTGCTTTTCTGCCCCACAACTGTTCATTTTGACATTTGGACCAGTTTCTTTGGACTCATACTTCCTTGACTTGGGAAGGATTTGGAGCTGGTGTAGGTAATTAGAGGTACTCTGCTTGGGATGTTCCTTTGAGGAAGAAAGGTGCTCTAGAATGGACAGCTCTTGGTTGGGTTTAGGGGCCTTAGCAAGAAGCCTGTTGGAAGGAGGCCCTGAATTGCATTCCAGAGAGATACGCCCAGATGCAGCAGTGTGGGGAGCTGGTTTTGCCCTGAACGTGATAGTGTCAATTGCACAGCTCCATTTCTATTTTTGTCTTCAGCACCTTCCTTGTAACTTGAATTTCACATGGAAGTAAATGGCCTTCCTGAACACACACAGTCACTGGTTATCAGCTGTGTCACAAGATGTCAGGGTCAAAAGCAGAGGTTGGTTTTCCTGGGGCTAAGGGAATTTAAACACTAAATCTCTAGTACATGGTCTTTTCCTAGGTCCTGAGCAGGCCTGAGCAATGTATTTGTAATGTTAATAGGTATAGGTGCTTTATTATTTATTTTTAGTGGGATGGAGCCCAAGGTGTTGTGCACCCCCTCCAGCAAAGTGATGCAATTTTTATTTATTTATATTATTATTTATTTTGTGGTACTGGGGATTGAATTCAGGACCTTGAGCTTGCCAGGCAAGCGCTTGTTCTACTGAGCCATCTCCCCAGCCTCTTGATACAATTTTTAAAAGGTAAAATTATGACTTTATGAAAATAAAATGAACACATATCAAATATTTTATTTCACTATTCATTGATGAAGGAACCATTGAAAGGCTAACAGTACTTCAAAAGAGACTTCAAACTACATATAATATGCGAACTATATATAAAATACTTTCATGCCACACATATATGTGTATGTGTCATTGCTGAGATACTCTTGCATGTAGACCCAAATAGTCAAGAATCCACATAGCAATAATCAATTGTATTCTATAAAATAATATATTTTTTCTTTTCTATGAATGGTGATTATTTAAATTGTCATATGTTTTTCTAGAAGCTCCAGAATTATGAAAGAAGTCAGGCAATAAAAGGCACAGACACTTGCAGAGTCAACCAAGTAGGGTATGCTAGGTTAGATATTTAGTACTTGTTGTTGCTGCTGTCATTTTAAAGTTGTTCATAGTATTTCTTATCTGTGTGCTCATGTTTCTGTGAAATCATAGTAGCAATATATTTTATCCACAAATGATAAATGTAACTTTAATTTGACTTTATTTTATCTATTTATTTTTGCTATTTAAAAAATTTAAGTATAGTGGTACGATTTAAGTATACATAAAATGATCATATTCTTTTTTATGTATTTGGCACAGGATCTACAGGGTCTACAGGGTCTCACTGTGTGGATCAGACTCAGTGATTTTCTTGTCTCCAACCTCCCAAGTGCTGGGATCATAGGTGTGCACTACTTTCACCCAGTCTCCATGCTGGCTCAGTGCACCCTGGGGGCAGGGCCGGCACAGCAACTGGCCACTGCGCTCCGCCCTAAGCAGGGGCTTTAGTCGGCTGAGCTCTCTGGCTGACCCGATCATATTCATTATAGGGCAACCTAACTTTCTGACTTCTTCTCCATAACACTTTTCTTCATAGCCTTAGAATGGCCACAAAGGTTTTGGAGTCCAGCTAAATTGAGCTGGAATATATTTAGCGGTGATTTCAGTAAGGTGTATTTACATAATTCAGTTACTCCCTTGGGAAAAGCAAATGCTGACTATTCCAACACAGGAAATGAGATGGCTTCCAAAAATAGGTCTTTTATTTCTGTGCCAGTTCACATGTCATTCTTCACCTAGAGAGCAAGAAGATTCTTATCATGATCTACAGGTATCCCACAGCTTCTAGAGGCAGAGGCAGAAGGTAGTGGAGAGAAACAGTGGTCAAGTCTGATCTATACAGCAAGACCCTGCAGACCCTGTCCGAAAATACAAAAAATGAACAAACAAGCAAACAAACAAACAAAAAACAAGTACTGCACTACAAAGGGATACTAGGCAGCTAATCATACAAAATATGGTTGCTCTTTGGATTGTGTCATATATGTGTCATCTATCACCTTTCCAAAATTTATAATTATGACTTATTTTCTCCTTCTAAATAAATATTTATGTTAGTGCCAACTTTTTCTAGACTTTCAGTTGTGTCCATAACCTGACAGCTGACACTGTCTCCCACATTGGTCTGATTCTGTAGCTTAGAGCCAATATATGTATTTCAAGTGCATGAAAGTATCGCAACATGGAATGCTAGTGGATTAAAAAGCAGCTGGGCTAACCTCGGGTTTGGAGGATGGATGGGATTTGGACAGGTGGTAAGGACAGTGCCATTAGCAAAAGTGTGAAGAATCAAAGACTATATGAGAGCACATGAGCTTACTGAGTCCAGTGGAAAATTTGCATTGAGTGAGGGATGAGAGACTAGGAAAGGAAGAAGTCTGGGGCCACAGTTAGGTACAAGGATCTTGAATATTGGACTAAGGAAATGTGATTTTATCATACAGTCATAAGTGAGTACTAGGCATCTGTTGCTTTTGCCTAACTGGAACACAAGCAGCCATCTGAAAATAGCATCCTTGTGTTCCACAGGAGCCACCTTTCTGCACTCCCAGTCCATGTAGTTTGGGAAGAGTGACATCATCTTCCTGGTTCTGGGAATGAGCTCTGGTATCAAGTCCTGCAAGTTAGATTTTTTTTGCACTATTGGGGATTGAACTCAGGACCCTGTGCTTGCCAGGCAAGCACTTATTCTACTGAGCTATCTCCCTGGCCCTGCAAGTTAGAATTGGCGCTAGGATTTCTGTTAACAGATGTCATTTTCTTCTAATGATGCTGCACTTTTGCATGTGGTGGTTGAGGAAGACTAACAGCCAGGTGGTGGCTATGAATGAAACCAACTTATAGCCAAAGGATGGGAAGGAGCGATTCCCAAGGACCATGCTTTTGTACCTAGACCCGGCCACACTTGGAGGTACATCGCTGGCTTTTGAATTAGGTGTGTGCTAATAAATCTTTTAAAAAGTCTCCATTTTGAAGTGTTTTTTTTTCTTTCTTTTTAGTTGAACTGGGTTTTTGTCTCAGTTTTTCTTCTCTCATTGCTGGAACAAATACCCGACACCCAAAATGAAGGAAAGAAAGGCTTATTTAGTTCACAGTTGTTGGAGGTTTCAGTTCATACTTGGCTGGCTGTAAGGCAGAGTGGCACAGGGCAGAGAGTAACCTTCCACAGCAGTGGCAAACAGGAAGAGAAGTCTGTCTTTCTTATGTTACACTCAGGCTATCCACCGCAGGGTGGGGGAAGTACTCACATCGATAATCCCAGCAATACTAAGATTCATAATCCTAGTGGATCATGAGTTAATCTCAAATTCTAGAAGTTCCTGCCCTATGACTGCATGAGGCTTTGGGGGGACAAATACACAAAAACCGTAACAGTTTTCTTTTGACTGTAACTGAAACCTTCTGATTAATATAGGCAATATATGTTTGTGAGCATAGTTTTAGCAAGATTAATCTAGTGACAGATGGTGGACACAAAGCAAGGTAGTGGTGTGGTGGAAATAGAAAGAAAAGAGAGCTACCAGCAAGAATTAAGGGGGCTTAATCTTTGGGAGCAGTGGCACCTATCTGTAGTTCTGCTGTTCTATAGGCTGAGGCAAGAGTGTTCCCGGAGCTCAGGACTGGGCAATGTAGTATGACCCTGCCTCCCCAAACAAACAAACCTCAAAAATAAATTAAAAAACAAAACAAAACAAAACAGGAAGAAGAAAAGACCGGAATTTTGAGAATGGCTCAATAAGTAAACAATAGTACCAATGATAGAAATTTGTAGGTTAGAAACGATACCATATTCCCCTAACCACTTTGTTAGCAGTTGGTGGAGACTGGATGAGAGTAGGGAGGCTGGATTCATTCCAGTATGGGGACACGCTGACAGGCAGCCACAACTGTTTAAAAGGATCCTGCAGGGCCAGGGAGATGGCTCAGTAGAATAAGTGCTTTCCTGGAGAGAGTAAGGGCCTGAGTTCAATCCTGGTTCAGCCAAAAATAAATAAATAAATAAATAAATAAATAAATAAATAAATAAACAAACCCTGCAAAGCTGGAATGGAGCATTTGAAAGACTTGATTGTGGATACTGTTTCTAGAGGAGAGAATGTAGAGAAGAAAGGGCTGCTGGGAAAAGGAAATAGAGAAGGGAGGGTTGATTAGGAAACTCTTAAAGTTCTAAGACAGAGAATCTTTCCAATAGGGATTGCCAAATGCAGCCCATAGCAGAGAGACCAGGTGAACAGCCTGGCCTGATATGGCACGGGAAAACACAAGTCCAGTGGAATTCTGGAAGCGGGACTAGACTCCATCTACAGGGGATGGGTGACATGAACATGGAAGGGGTGGAGGAGGACTAGAAGTTTGGTAAAGAAAGAGAGGACATGAGCAGGGTAGTGTCGTAATGGAGTAACTTAGCCTAGAGGCTTTGTGCTTGCTTTATTTCTGGAACAGAGGAAGCTTGCTTCATATGAGAAGGATCAGTGAATCAGAGGGAGGGAAGGGATGGGGGGATGGAGACAGAGACAGGGAGGACTCAAAGCCAGCCATGCGCAAAGAGGCAAGGCTGGTGGTGAGAGCAGATGGCAAAGGTGGCAGTACCCCCTCTGTCTGAGCCTAGTGGGGAGGATGAAAGAAAGGGCCTAAAGAGAGGAGAATGGTGAAGAGTGGAGGCCTCTCTGATGTGTTTTCGGTGTAGATAAGACAGGAACACCAGGTGTCTGAGGCATTCTGCAGACTCTAGGAGTCAGGTTGCAGCGGGCTGTTCAAATTGTTTTCTCCCCTTGAGGCCCCATGGCAGATTACGTTACTGTAAACTGATGTTTGAGCTAGGGAAAAAAAAATAAAGGGCCTAGTCTGCAGTACACTTGAGCCTTATAGCTGTCCATGAAAATGGGGCAATTGGTCACCTTGTCACATGGGGAGTAGACAATGCAGTCTCATTATGATGTGAATGCAACACAATTTCTCATCACTCAGAGAGTGAAAGTGCAGACTTCACTGAAGCTAACATAATTTTCATAGCACTCCTTTCTCTGGGAGGATCCCTGGGAACCCAATTATCAAGTTTGGCAGCTGTGGTTTACTTTGGTGAGTAATACCATTTATCCTAATGAGAAAGACCTGTTACGAGTTGAAGACAGAGCCAGGAGTAAGCCCAACCTTAGCACTTGCTGTCTGATCAAACTACTTGAAGGCAGAAAAACTGGTGAAACCTGCTGGAAGGAACAAGCCTTCTTGCAGTCTTATCTGATAAAACTTGCTACCTCCAATCTCTGGTCAAATTGTTGGTGGAGATAGTGCTCTTTGTCCTGGAAAGGTGACTTGTCTCTTCCTGGTGCCCTCTGTGCTCCCGGACACACCCACCTTTGTATCTGTACTCAGAGAAACAATAAAAAGTTGGCAGCAGACCTGGGCAGGCTTGTAAGGGGAGGCAGGATGATACTGCCTTATTAAGACTTTCTTACTTAAAGACGGTTACTTCAAAGAAATGTAAGCCCCAGGGAACTCCATACCGATACTTGGAAGGGCAAAAGGGTATGTGAAAACATAACCATTTCTTGCAAATAAATTTTAGGAACCATCTCAAGGGATGATATCATTGAGTTAGAGTATATGACTATGACAGAGGGTCCTAATGAAGTACAATGTTTGGATATCTGCTGGAAAAGACCAGTACCCCTCAAGGGGTATTTAGGAAATCTGTAGCGCATTTGTGGCTGTTACAATTATTGGGGTGCAACTAGCACTAAGAAGGGGTGGTGTTGCCAGTATGTTAGCATCCTGTACTGACCACACTGAAAGAGAAGTTCAGAGAAGAAGAGTCCCACCAAATATGCTAATATTAATCTGTTGAAAACATCGTGTCATAGTCAGAGTCCTGGAGAACTCTCCCTCAGAGCACTAGACTTCATTTTTGATGATTCAGACAACTTGAATTAAATGGACTGTTTTAGACCAATTAATTGCGGTGCTATTTTCAAATAAGAACAATGTAAGAACCAAGGAACAGTCTGTGAATCTTAAGGAGAATAATGGTTTGGTTCTGCCTTCAGAATAGGATGCAACTGTCCTGACAACTTGTCCAACCTTTCAGTTCAGATCTTTGGGACAGAGCTCTACAAGGCAGGGACAGATGTAGGCAAACTGTGGAGTGATATTCCCAGAAGGAAGTTTTTGGCTCTCCTCCCAGAAAGCCATCATCTAATAAGGGTTCCTTAGCTGGGTACCGGATCCCAGCCTGGCAGTCCTCATGTGCCCCATCTGCCATTCCTTTTCCCGTCCTGTGCCACCTCCCTCTGCAACCCACAACCTGAGGTCTAATCCCTGCTTTCTTTCCCTCTCCGTTCCACCCACTGCTGCCTGTCTGTCTTCCGGACTCCAACACATCCTTCCCACTACGACCAGCCACAACAATTTCCTTAAACAGTTATTATTATTATCATTATTTTGGGCTGGAATGTAAGATAGTTTTATAATAGCAGTAGCAAAAATAATTATTGCTATTGTAATTAAATACTGTCATACTACGCTCATAATGAGGGATATAAGAGGCCATGAATCTCAAAATGCTTTGAGACCTAAACATAGAGTTTGTACAAAACCTAAACTTATTCAAATGTCCATTATATTAATCAAAAGTCAAGATTAAAACCTCAGCTCACACAGAATTTTTGAAGACATCAATGACATGTATTAAATTTTATATTCTCTTTGTTATCTTCCTTAATTCACATCTTTTTTTAAAATTTTATTTTATTGAACTACAAATGTCAATCAGACAGTCAGTTTCAAGACACTTTAACCATACAGATTCAATAAATTAATACATTGCAAACTGTTTTCATAATGTTTTGGTATTGTAAAAGATGCATACATGATATTATATTTACAGATATTATTTTAGCAGATATCTCTCATCAGTGAATTAAGAGTATAGCTGTTTACTTATTTTTTATACCTGAATTATATAAAAAATTCAATAATTATTTTCCTAGTGGATGACCATAGTACTAGAAGCCAACATAATATCCTGTCCAACCACCATTAGTGCAAATCTTGCCTCTCATAGAATTATGTAGAAGTACAGCATTATCTATACCAACTGTACTGTCTATACACACACATCATGATTTTTTTTTCTATACCCCTTCCTTTGTCTACACCTGTCAAAGGTGGGCACTCTATTGACATTCAACTAACTTAGGTGCTGGAACTCGACATCACAATCCAACACAGTCCAGCATTCTACAACAATAGTGAGTTATTCAAAGAAATTGTCGACCATAGCTATTTACAGCTCAGCTTAATATTATGGCCCCGCGATGTATACTTCATTTTTATACTTTTCTGCTGGATGGTTAAGACCTAGATAGATCAAGACTTATATACCAACACATGAACTTTATATTTCCTATGCGGTCAGTGAAGTCCCCTCAGGGTTTATCTTGTAGTCCTGTACATTATTCTGCAGTTCCTTTATCTGTGTCATCCATGTGGATGAGTCACGGCCAATGCTTGACCAGTTTGCTCTCTGTGAGAGCTTGAGAGAAAGTTTTCTCTTCATGTGACTCTCCCCAGGCACACTATAGAACTTCAATTTCTTTCCTCTGTGGCTCCATAATCTCCTTGTTCAGAAAATTTGGAGCTCACCTGAGTTTCATGATGTTGCAGTACAGGTTCTCCTATGTCCTGAGTCTTCGCTGACCTTGAAAGGCTAGAGCCAAAATGTTGGCTGGCCTTGTGGCTCTTCTATTTCTCCAACTCCGACTTGTGATGTTAGGTTGTTAACCATCCAGAAGAAAAGCTGATTAGTATCCTGCAGCATATGCCATTCACTTTGCCTTATCTGACTCAATTGATTTTAGTTGTTGTTGTATGTTTCCTTTTGTATTTCTGCTTTTTGCTTGTTATACTAGGGAGACTATATGATATTTACACATGTGTGTCTGGTTTATTTCACTAATTCACATCTTGATTTTAAAAAAAATGCAAAAGAGGCCAAGGCTGCCCAGCGCCTCATCAAGGAGAAGGCCCTAGCCAGTACCATCCCTGTGGGCAGCTGCTGTGAGGTGTGGGCCTCCAAGCAGTTCCCTCCCTGGGCCACCGCCATGTATATAGGACTTACAGATTTCAAGCCTGGCTATTGGACTGGCGTCTGCTATGATGAACTGTTAGAGAAAAACGATGGCAGTGTGAATGGGAAATGCTACTTCCAGGGTCAGGCCAAGAACGGTGCCTTCCTCAAGTCCTCAGTTGTGACAACCTGAGACTTCCCCAGGAGGACTATGAGCTAGACGAGATGTGATGCCCAAGGAAGGCCTCCCTGTTCCAGCTCATAACTCAGCCCTTCGTTGCCTCTCCCCATGTGCCCATGGCCATCTCCTCCTAATCTCATTTTAATTTTATTCATCTTTGCCCTGCCATTGATTTTTTTTTTTTTTTGAGACTCATACATTAAATGCATCAAAGACCTGGGAAGTACAAAACAAATCACTGGGTGGATTGAGTTGTACAACAGTTATTTCAAACAACCGAGGCACAGCAAATACTCATATACAGTATAATACAGACATAGAACAATTATAAATATACCATGCTAAAGTACTTCAATTTTTTCTAGCTAATAAAGAATCTTATTGAGTTTGTCCTGCTTCGCGCACCGTAGCGGCAGAACTTCGCCCAGAGGATTGTGGATGAAGGCTCCTTGTGGGGCTGTGAGATTCGAGCTGTGGCGTGGAGACCTGAGGGAACCGCCAGTCGGGACTGGAGAGGGTATTAGGTTTCTTTGAGCAGTTCTTCAATAAGACTTTAAAAATGGCATCCAAACAAGAAATAATGAGTGACCAGAGATTTAGGCGTGTTTCAAAGGACCCCAGGTTCTGGGAAATGCCAGAAAAGGATCGAAAAGTCAAAATTGACAAGCGATTTTGAGCCATGTTTCATGACAAAAAATTCAAGTTGAACTATACTGTTGATAAAAGAGGACGGCCCATCAACCACAGCACTACTGAGGACTTGAAACGTTTCTATGACCTTTCTGATTCTGATTCTGATCTCTCTGATGAAGACAGTAAAGCACTGAATCAACAAAAAATAGAGAAGAAAAACCATCAGACAAATAAAGAAAGAGATTCAAAAAATGTGATTGAAGGGGGAAAAAAGGAAACCAAGAAAATTAATCAAAAGGATCCTGGAAATATAAATGACTTACATACTTTTAAAATAATTGAGGAAACAAAAAACTTGCATAAATTTGAGAAGATAGATTCACAAATAAGTCCTAAGAAGG
>PVKA01003062.1:0-115107 GCA_004027165.1 Ctenomys sociabilis
AAAGAGTTCACTAAGTAGCCTCGCTAGCCTTGAACTCCTGACAGTCCTCCTGCCTCAGCCTCCCAAGTGCTAGGGCTACTAGCTTGCACCCCCACACCCAGGTTATAGAGGAGACTTTTTTTTTTTTACCATCTCTGAGCAGACAAAGATTTCTTCAACAAACATCAAAGGCACAGATCACAAGAGGAAAGAAAGATTGATACATCCAACTAGAGCAAAATTAGAAAATTCTGTGTGACAAAGCACACCATAAACAAAGCAGCAAGACAACCACAGGCACCGACAGGATATTAGCAACACAGAAATGAACCAAGGATGAATACCCACGATCCATCCGGGATGCCCACAAATCAATAAAAGGAGACGAGCATCCCAAAAGAGGGCTGGCAAAGGGTGGGGGCGGCTGGGTGGGCCCCCGAAGCGGCTTCCTGGTGGGTGGCTGCTGCTGCAGTGGGTTGCTCCACTGCACCATGGTGGTAGTCAGCAAGGCATCAATTAGACCTCAGTGAGGGGCTGCTCCCCACACGGGGTGCAGGGGACTCCTCAGAGTCAGGAGCCAGCACACACTGATGCAATCATGTTGGAAGTCTGCTTTCAACTCCCGCAGCTGAGAGGAGGAACAGAGTGTGTTCCAAGGCCTCAGCAGGTCTCTGAAAACCTGGGTAGCACCTTTTTTAGCATTGTCTTTTCCTGCACCTTCAGACCTATGATAAAGTTTAATTCATAAATTCGATACAGTAAAAGATCAAGAATAATAAACAAGGGCTGGCGGTATAGCTCAGCGGACTAAGCACTTACTTAGGTAAGCACAGAGACCAGGGTTTGATCCCTGGTTCTGCATGCCCCGCCTTCAGGTGCACTGAGCCAGTGATGGAGTCCGGGCGTGGTGGCACGTGCCTGTAATCCCAGCCCTAGGGAGGCAGAAAGCAGGAAGATCACTGTGAATGTGGGCTGCATAGTAAGATCCTGTACAAATAATAATAATAATAATAATCAAATAGAAGAGCCGGGCGTGGTGGCGCATGCCTGTAATCCCAGCACTAGGGAGGCTGAGGCAGGAGGATTGTTGTGAGTTCGAGACCAGCCTGAGCTACAAAGTGAGCTTAAGGCCAGCCTGAACTGCACAGTGAGACCCTGTCTCAAAAAAGACACACACACACAAAAAAAATCAAATAGAAGAATGATAACAAAACACTGTAAGAGTTATGTAAATGTAGTGTCTCTTTCAAAATACCTAGTGTCCTGGGGTTACTTTTCTCTCTGTGTGTGTGTGTGTGTGTGTGTGTGTGTGTGTGTGTGTGTGTGGAGAGGGTAGGGAGGGACACCAAGAACTGAACCCAGAGCCTTCATACAGAGCAACAACCCAAGCTAGTTTTTATTTTCTATCTTGAGAGTTATTGTGCTAAATCACTGAGCTGCCCATTCTAGAACTGAACTTTAGATCCTCCTGCCTCAGCCTCAAAGAGTGCTGGGGTCACAGGTGTGCACCTTCACATCCAGCTGCTCACCCTTCATTTCATCCAAAGTTGGGCACAGGTAAGAGAAACCTTGGGAGGTGGAACTGTGTAGGGAGAATTCTGTGCGCAGGTGCCCCGAGCCAGCTATGGACCCAAAGATGCCTCAGAAGGACGCAAAGTGCACCTGTAGCGCCGTTGGTGGAAAACTAGAAAGCACAGCCGGTACATTTCAAGGTCCGCAATGAATCACAGCTGCAGATCGAGTTGACCCTGGACCAGAGCTACCTGCCAAGATGGCCTGTGGACCAACCTGCATCTGTCATCATGGACAGACCGTGGGAGCTTGGTGTCGAGTGCAAAAAGCAAGCTGTCCAATGTCACAAGCAGCAAGATATCAATCACATCAAGTTTAGACTTCTGCAGATTATTTGATATAACTGAGCACTACAAATACATTGAAGTACAGTGGATCAAATGCACAGGAGTTGTCCTGGGTTCAGCCTGACTGGGAGGTCCCTGTCTTAGCCTTTCTGTCTGTGCTTATGAATGCTCTATGTGGTTCTAAGAGCAGCTTGCCCTCTGTGCTCCTGGGTCAGCTGGGACTGCCCTCTGCTGGGCCCCTCTCTGGCCCCACTGGTCACACCGAAGCCCTGGTGTCGTGGTGACTGGTGCATCCTATCTCTGCCCCAGGGTGTGTTAAGGTAAGGCTGTGTCGAGAAGGGCAGTGATATTGCGCTGCAGCCCACTGTGTTCTGGATTTTTGTGCCTCCCCCCCCAGATTCATGTCTTGCAGGGCTCGCAAGATAGCTCAGCAGACTAAGTGCCTGCTTAGGCAAGCTCAGAGACTGGGTTCAATCCCCGGCACCACATGCCATGACAGCCCTGACCCCTGGCACACTGAGCCAGCCACCAAGACTAAGCTCAGTGGCACAAGCTCCAATCCCAGTGCTAGGGAGGCTGAAAGCAGGAGGATCACTATGAGTCTAGGCTGCATAGTGAGACTCTGCACCAAACATATATATATCAAACATTGACAAAGTATGTACAAAAAAAGTAAACTCTACACCAAATTCATGTATTGCAATGCTCACCCTGATATGATGGTATCAGGATATAGAGTTTTGGGAGGCGATGTGGACCCTCCAAAGATGGACTCTCCCCGAGGTGGGCCTGCAACGAGTGCTACGGCAGACCAGATGTCCGAGTCCAATGGCAAGGGGACTCTCAGAAATGTTCCTGGCAGACTCCTGCCGTGTCCGCTCACCACCAGAGGAGGAGGGAGCCCCATGCCCTGAACCACACAGGCTGTGCCACGGAGCTGCCCTCACCATGCCCGTGTGCTCGGCCCCCTGCCTGGTCAGGCCCACAGCAGCTGTCACTGCGTGGCCACTGTCCCCGGCCCAGCTCCTGCAGCTCTGGCTACTGGCAGAACTGTTCAAGTGGACCTAAGATGCCCCTAATTGGATTCTTGACAATCTGGAAACTAACGACAAGCTCAGCTCAACTTTAATTGGTATGGTGCTGCAGAGATGCTAGCGCGGGCGAGGGCAGGGGCCAGCTCTGACACAGAGCCGTCATTAGTGTGCCTCCGTGGCTCTAAGCCAGGGCAGTGGCACTCCCCTTAGCCTCACTTGGAGCTATGGCTTGAGTAGGCCTGCTTTACCCACTTTGGTCTGACCAGTGGGGAGGGGACCCCAGGGCGCTCCCATGCTGATCTCCCCTGCCCCCCGGGGAAGTTGGTTAGACTCAGACTTGGGCATTAAAGACTCCCTCCCTTCATCCCCTCATTTTTAGCACTTGCCTCACCAACAGGCCTCTACCACATGGCAGGACTCTCATTAAGTGTGTGAGGGAGGGATAGCATTGCTTGTTCAGCCTCCCCCCACAGGTTTCCATAACAAAATGAAGAAGCAGTGAGGGGTAGAGGTACTGTTCCAGGTGACCAGCCAGAGTAATCTCACCTGGGTAGGAACCCACAGCTGTGCAGAGGCAGGGCTGCAAGACATGCTGGGAGCACAGGAAGGCAGTGGCACTGCCTAGTGACTCTAGCCTGGGTTTCCTGACTTCTGTGTGGGGCTCAGGGGGCTCTGGGAGGCCTGCTGCTCACTGCACTTCAGGGCCACTGTCCCTTGCTCGGCCATTCCCAGCAAGGACAACCCAAGGCCAGTGGCAGTGTGCATGGGTTCTGCTGTGGTACAGGATACACCCAACTGGCTGCCCCCTCCCCCAGGCTGAATTTCACTTCTCTGCAACCCTCACACATGCCGGGGCATGTTGCTCCCTCAGATGCTCCCAGCTCTGTCTCACTCTTGCCTTTCACATTAACTCTAACAGCCTCTGCATGACCCCAGATGCTTACCCCACCTGTCTTCAGGCTCCAGATGTCCTGAAGGTACCTCAGATATAGCGTTACCTGGCACAAAGGCCTCGGCCTGCTCTTGCTAATCTCTTGCCTCTAAGAGCAACCCCACCACCAACCCCCAGCCCATCAGGACCTAGGAACTTGCACCATCCTCCTGCCTCTGGCTGTCACCATACCTGGCTGATGTTACCTCCTAACTACTGCCACCTCACTCCCCACTGCCCAGGGCTGGCATAGGCCTCCCCGCCATGCCCTCTACTGCAGGGCTAGACCTCACAGACCAGCCTGGATGATGTCTCTGAGGGCTCAGCCCTTCCCAGTCCAGAGGGACATAGGACGTAGCCCAAGGCGAGCAGCTGATTGTCCAGTGTGACAACTCCACCCGGCCTAGAACTTATCCTGATGCTAGGAGGATGCAGGGTTGGACCTCCTGAAAGGCACTGTTTCTACTGTGTGGAGGAAATCCGTGCTCAGATAAGGGGGCAGGAAAAGAAACTGGAAGAGGGAGACTATGTGCTCCTGGGTCTGCCACCCATGGGCTGCTTCCTGCCTCTCCACAGCAGGCCTGAGGTGGGGTCTTCCCCTCTAGTGTGGCGCCCTCAACCCCATCTCCTAAAGGCAGCTCCTGAGCTGCTCCCAAAGCCCACAGCTGGCCCTCCTGGCTGCCAGCTGACCCTACCCCATGGAGCTCCCCAGGGCACAGGAGATGGGGTCTCCTGCCATGGCTTTGAAGCATCCCCATTTGACCTCTGCCCAGACTGTGCGCAAGGCTGTGTAGGAGCCTCCTCGTCCCTGTTGCTGCCTCTGCTGGGGATGTTTCCCCCAGCACCACCCCAGTGGCTGAGCTAACTCCCAGCCAGCTTTCTCCCATCGTCCAGCTCCTGTCTTGTGTCCCCACACGGCTAGGCCCTCCAGAGACCTCCAACAGGCTAGCACATCCAGTGTTGTATTTCCAAGGCCCCCGGCTCTGTGACAGGTTCATAGCAGGTGCTCAATAAATGGTAAAGAAGTAGCTGGTGCAGGTGCTCCACGAGGCTGCTTAGCAGGCTGAGCCGTTAGTCTCCTTGGAAACTGGAGCACAGCTCTCACCCTACACCCAGGGCTTCCGGCTACCAAGCAAGGCCAAGACCCCCAAGGACACAGGGCAAGGTGTGATGACGCCAACAGCATAAGGTGGGCAGAGCCCGTGATGGAGTCAGACAGTTTGTTATTACCACAGTTAATATTTAATTTCTCATCAGATATTATCTCCAGATTCTTCTCTACATCGTCACTGTCCCAAATTTCTTCCTCTTTTATTTCTGATTCCTTCTGTTTTGTTAGATGGTTCTGGCTTTGTCCTTAATAAATCTCATTTTATTTTTCTAAGTTACTCAGACGGACTTGGATAGTTTTAATATCATCTAAATTATTAGCTATTCTGGCAGTTTAATGCTATCTACAAATTTTCACCGATGGATTTGCTATCTTGTCCTCCAGAGCAGAAGTTCTGCAGAGGCAGCCCCGGACCCCACCCCGCCCCCAGCCTGGACTGGGCCCATGTCACTGTCCGGGATGGGCGCCTGCCCATGCTATGATCGCTGTGTGTGCCTGTGACTGGCTGTGGACTCTCCTAGGTCAGAGGAGCAACAGCCAGCCAGAGCCTGAGACCGTGAGTGGAAAGAGCAAGAGAGGTCCAAGTTCCAAAGAGGCAGCACAACCCCAGCATGCTGGGCATGAGTGGGGGAGAGAGGGAGGGGGAGGGGGCCTCTGCTGGGTTCCTTCAAGGGTGCCCGTCAAAACCACAGGGATGGCTGTGTCTGAGACATAGATAAAAAGAAATATGGCAAGCTGGGCATGGTGGTGTATACCTATGATCTCAGTACTTTGCTGAGGCAGGAAGATCACAAGTTCAAGCCCAGGGTTTGCAGTTTAGGGAGACCCTCTCTCAAAACAAAAAGTAAAAAAGGACTAGGTAGAAGCTCCGTGAAAAAGCCCTGGATTCAATCACTAATACTGAAAAAAGAAGAAGAAAAGAGAGGAAGAAGGGAAGGAAGGTGAAAAGGAAGAAAGGAGAGAAAGAGACAGAGAGAGAGAGGAGAGAGAGGCCCGCCTATAATCCCCAGAATTTGGGAGATTGAGGCAGGAGGATTACAAGTTCCAGACTAGAAACACAGTCAGCTCAATACCAGCCTGAATTACATAGTGAGACCCTGTCTCAAGAAGAAAAAGCAGAAGTAGAAGCAGAAGCATAGGAAAGAGGAGGAAGAAGGAGAGGAAGAGGAGGAGGAGGAGGAGGGGGGCAAGAGGGGGAAGAAGGGGAAGAAGAAAAGTGGGGAGGTGGGTGCATGAGGAATAGTTAGGCAGCAGAAAACTTGACCACACATCTGTGGAAATCATGTTTGTCCAGGCCTAACCGGCTTTCTCAAGGAAAACTGGTTTGGGGTCATGAAAAGGAATTCTTCATCATCATCATCATCATCATTTTATTGTTTTGAGACAGAGTCTTGCTATCTCGTCCAAGCTGGCCTTAGACTTCTGGACTTCCTGCTTCAGCCTCCCTAGTAGCTGGGATGACAGGCAAGAACTTCCTATTTCAAGCAGCTACCCTTTATTGAGCGTCTAGCATGAGCCAGGCACTCTATTAAATGTCTTCCGGGCATAGGTTACTATTTTCCAGAAGAGAACTGATCCTCCTAACGGCCCTGTGAAGCTGTCATTTCTTGGCAGCTTTATGAAGGCATAATCTGCCCATCACATGACTGCCCTATTGCAGGGTACAGGCCCACATGATCAGGAGGGTTCCACGTCTGTGCATCTGTTTTAGAAAATTTTCAGCCGCCCAAAGAAGCTGCCCTGTATCACTCAGCTGCTGGTCCTCCAAGACCAACCCCTTCTGTTTTGCAGCTCCATGGGTTGCTGGAGGGTACTTCCTATCAGCTGTAGAGCCAGCTTTCCCATGGCTGGACAATACCTGAGAATCACAGTTTGAGGGAGGAGAGCTCTAGCTTGGCTCACAGTTTCAGTGGGTTCAGTCCAGAGTTAGCTGGCTCCGAGGTGGGAACAGCTTGGTGGCAGGCACAGCAGTGCAAAGATGCTTAGCTTGTGGTAGCTGGAAAGTAGAGTAGGGGAACAGCACTGGAGAACAAAGAGCACGAGACCAAAGGTAGTTTCCAAGGTCATGCCTCCATGACCCACATGGGCACTCCCAGAGATATGGTCCACCCATTACACCCAGAACATTTCTTTCTTTTTTCTTTTTTTTTTTTTTTTTTTTGGCAGAACTGGAGATTGAACTCAGACCCTTGTGCTTGCCAGGGAAGCGCTTATTCCACTAAGCCACCTCCCTGGCCCCAGAACATTTCTTAAGCCAATTGGGTTAACTGTTGCATCAGTAGAGTCACATCAGCAGAGCCAGCTTTTTGTGTCTGGCTCTCTCACTCAGCTTATGTCTTCAAGGTTTGTCCCTGTTGTCATATGCATCCCTACTGCACTCCTTTGTATTGTTCTGTGCTTTTGTATTTGTTTTTTTGTTTTTTTTTTTGTTTGTTTTTTTTTTTGTCTTTTTTTGAGACAGGGTCTCACTGTGCAGTTCAGGCTGGCCTTAAGCTCACTTTGTAGCTCAGGCTGGTCTCGAACTCACAACAATCCTCCTGCCTCAGCCTCCCTAGTGCTGGGATTACAGGCATGCGCCACCACGCCCGGCGTTTGTATTTGTTTTTGAGGCAGGGTCTCACCGTGTAGTTCAAAGTTACCTTGAACTCACTCTGTAGCCCCCAGCTGGCCTCAAACTCTCAGAGGTTCTCCTGCCTCAGCCTACAGACTTTGGGGATTACAGGCTGATATCATTCTGTTCTATTGTTGAATAGCTTTCCAGAGTGTGAATAGACTTTATCTTTGTTTATTTTTTGAGATAGGATCTGTAACCCAAGATGGCCTCAAGTTCTTGGTGATGCTCCTGTCTCAGCCTCTTTAGTGCTGCAATTAGAGGCATATACTACCCTGCCTGGCTTTAGATTTCATTGTGTCCATCAGTGGGCACCAGGGGGTCTACATTTCTCGCAGTGCAAAGAACACACTGTGAACGTCTGCACACAGGATCAGTGGGACCGCTGTTTCTGTTGCTCTTGGGTTTTTCCTAGGAGCAGACTTACTGGGTCTCATGCTACTGTGTTCAATCACTAGCACACTGGACTGCTTATTTTAAAGATGAAAGGGAACAGAAGCCTGTTCTTCAGGGCCTAGTCATGGGACACTGGGAATGTTTCCTACATTGTTATAGACTCTGGCACCAAAGGGACCTTCCACAAAGAATGAATGAATGAATGAATGAATGAATGAATGAATGAATGAATGAATGAGTGAGTGAGGGATCTGCAAGGTGTGGGGGAAGAGGAAGCAGAAAAGGAAAGGAGAGTTCTGGATGCTGCCATTTTGAAGCACAGCATGGGCCTGGCTGGGACTCTGAGGCCCTGCTGTGCCTTGTGGGTGCCAGAAGAGACCCTAGGAAGCAGCCTCTCGACCCTGACTTTGCCTCCCTCCACGGGGTGGGACTCACTGGCTCCTTGATGCGTGGCTGTGAATCCCCAACCTGCCCACTGAGTCACCCCCTCCAATCTCTCTCTTTAACAACATTTCTGCAGAAGTGTAATCTTTCACTCCGTGCTCTCAGAGGTGACAATAACAGTCTGTTAAACAAAATGGTGACAGGAATAAAATGCATGGAGACTCAGGGCCTGGAACCCCATGTAGAGGGACTCAGGGCTGTCTGGTCATCAGGGCTGGGTGCAGGTAGGGGACGCTGGAACTGGGTGAGCAGGACCAGAGGTGTCACTGTCCTTGGTGCAGGGGGCTTCCAGGGGTAGCCCTGTGGCATAGCTGTGTGACGAGGCTGTCTCTGTCCCTGAGCAGGTGAGAACCTCTCTTTGCACTTTCTCTCTTCTGGAGAGAGTCCGTTATGAAGTGTCACAGAATTCGGCCCCATGGGCCCAGGCCAGCCTGTGAATGTCCCCACTATGGGGCACTTAGTGGGCTTTGGGTCAGTGGATTGGCCTCACACTCACACCTCCCGTGTCCCTGGCTCAGAACACGCCCCGCCTACCAGTACCCCACTGCGACCACCCTCTCCACTTGCAGCTTCTGGACATCCGGTCTCTGGGTAGCTATGGGGCAGATGACCTGGTTATGGCTGCCACAGCACTGTGCTCTGGACCTTTCCAGAACCTTCCCCATCAAGACATCTGTGCCCTGCTGGGCCTGCCCAGGCCTTGGAGAGGGTCATGGTGAGCAGCGTGAGACAGAGATGCTACATCCACCTCCTGCAGCTGCCGGAACAAAGGGTGACACTGAGCAGATTAAACAGACACACACATATTCCTCATTGTCCTAGAGGCCAGAAGTCCAGAGGCCAGGTGTGACTGCACTGGCCCCTTCTGTGGCCACGTTCCTGCTACCCACTTCCTGTGTCCTCACAGTGCTAGGCCTCTCTGAGCATCTCTGTCCTGAGAACTCAGCCATACTGAATTAGGGCCTACTGACCACCTCATTTTACCTTAATCATCTTCTTAAGAACCTGTGGCATGGCAGTGTTCACACCTGTGATCCCAGCACTCTGCGAGGATGAAGCAAGAGAATCATAGGTTCTAGCCCAGCCTGGGAGATTTAGGATCTTAATTCAAGCTGGCCTTAACCTTACAGTGATCCTCCTGCCTCAGCCTCTTGAGTGCTGGGATTACAGGCCTGTGACATCTTGAAGGGGATATGGACTCTGTGTTGCTTACACTGCCTGAGCAGACCCCTAGAGCCCTCACTACATGCCTGGAAGCTTCCACAAGGCCCAGAGAGGGCAATCGCTCATCTAGGGGGTGCACAGTGGGATTGGGGAACACCTTAGTCTCAGCCACAGCTCTGTCCACCACCCCTTACCTTGTGACTGGCTTAGAGGCAGCAAGAAACAGATCATCAGGGGTCCTAGGAGCTGGAGATTCCTAGTCCTGCTCAGGAGGGCTGAGTTTAGAAGAGTAGCCAGGTCTAGGACAGAGCCCTGGAGCCTCCATCTGCTGCCCAGGTGGTTCCCATCTAATTGTGGGTGGTGGGGCTCAGGGATTGTGCTCAAGTGGCTGCATGTACCTCTGTCTCACTCTACCATCCCACCCTGCCCCCTGCCCAGGGCTCTCCAGAAGCACGGACTTTAGACTTTCCAGGACCAGTGGAAAATAAAACACCCAGAAGCCACTAGCAGGGACTAACTGCTGTCGCCCACACCCCCACATTATCACGGGTGTATGACTGTTCCAGCTGTGCCCAATAACCAGCTCTGGTTCAGTCCCTGGGTGGGGGTTCTGGGGAGCAGGGTCTACTGGGAAATGACAGCAACCAGGCCACACCAACAGGCAGGTTCCACTGTGATCCTAGCCCCACCCAAACCAGCCCCATTGCTCAGACCAGGCCTTCCCCTCACCCGCAGGTTTCCCCAGCCCACCCCTCTACCATGGCCACTCTGTGGGCACCCACCAGGCTGATGCAGAGTCCCTGGACACCTGTGCGAGGGTGACCTCAGCTATCCAAGGAGGACGCAGGGAGGGTACAGAATCTAGGGACAGGAAGGGCAAGGAATCTCAGTTGGTCAGTTGGAAAAAAGATCACTGATTGGACCTGAGTGCCTAGCCTTAAGGACTTTGGGAAACCACAGTATTCTAGGCCCAGAGCAGGTTGGGTTGGAACTAGTCCAGGTTAAGTGGTCAGCCATGGCCAGATGTCTCAGCAACACTGAGAAATCACACAGGAACAAGGAGAGGATGCTGGTATATTCCAAGAGCAGCACAGAGTGAAAAAAAAAAAAAATTAAGTGGATTTTATCCACACTGGAGGATCTCCAGCCAAACCTGCTGGGCTGCTGCTATAGATGGTGAGCCCCCCATCAATGGAGGCATTCAAGCATCAGCAAGACAGCTGTGGGCCGAGGACATTACTCAAGGTGAGTGCTCAGCCCTCATGTTCCCTCGGGCTTTTCCTTTCTGATTGTTGCCGTCCGGGCCAGCTCCAGGGACAGAGAGCATGAGTTTCTTTCTGTCTAAAAATGAATCCTTGCTCCTCATCATTTCTGTCATGTCGAGCCCTACAGTAACAGCTGTTGAGAAATCACATTTGTACCTTCTCAGGAGTGCTCTTGAACTTGGATTGCAAATTAACTTCATGTGATCTGAAATATAAAAGGTCGCCTCTCCCACAAATTAAAATCCAGGAAATGCTTGCCAAGATCATGAGCAGATCAGGTTCTGCAGGGACATCAGGGGAGGGCTGGTGTCCATGCTGTGGCCATATTCACTAGGGCAGCTCCACACTGGCCCCTCTCAAGGCCGTTGCTCTGGTCCAAGCATCCCAGGCTGGCCTTGAGGTCATGACTCCTGGGACTTCTGGATGTTTGAGCACGGACCTTGTTAGGCTCATTTGCCTTGTTCCAGAGGACCCTCTGACTGTCATGCCAGAAGTGAACAGGCTGTCGCTGGGGACCAGGGACCTCCTCACCATTCTCCCTATCTCTGGTGTCCCCTCCCAGGCCCCATGACCCTCACCCTCAAAGAGGAGAGGCTGACTTACCCCTGCTCCCTCTCCCTACCTGGCTCCCTCCAGGCCTGGACTCCCTGTCCTGCACCACAGCTGTCCAAGTCCTCTCTTCCTGAGCCTTCAGCAGGATAAAGGACCACCATCTCCCATGCCCCTTGCAGTACTGAAGGAATTGGGAGTCTTTTCTTGCTGCTCTGGCGATCCATCCCCTTACTCTGAGCAACACAGCTCCCCTCTGGGGCTCCATATCTGCTGGCATTTTGTACACAGCATCTGACCCTGTTCACACCCATCAGCCTATAGCACACCTGCCAGCAAAGGCACAAGGCGACTCGTTCAGGGCTGCCCAGCTCTTTGGAGGACACACAGGCACCAGGGTACGTCATCCAGGGCTCTTGGGCCAGCTCTGTCTGGCCTCCTGGCTGGCATCGTCCATGGACCTTTCTAGCGGCTGGGTTCACAGGAGACATCCCTCCTTGTTCCTTTATGCTTCCCCCCTAAGCCCACCCCAATCCCAGGAGCTTGCCCACATCACAGCCACAAGGATTCTGGGTGGCTCTACCGTCCTGCTCTCCCACCCAACACCCTCTCCTTGACTCCTGCCCAACTCTGGGCCCTGCTACCTGGCTGCCAACCTGACTGAATGCTCCTACCCCCCAGTAGCCACCTCAGCCAGGACAGGCTGAAAGAAGAGGGCACTCTGCGACCAGATGGCACAACAGCCACCTAACGGGCTGCCGCCAAGCGTGCCGTGTGTCTGTACTGCTGCTTCTTGAAGGGCACTGAGACTGTGGCTGGCACCCTGTGTTTGGAGACTGTGGTCAATGTGAGCCAGACTCCAAGTGCCAGCGAGGCCTCAGAGCCCTGGACAACACCAGATCTCTGAGGCTACACCTGTCCTTCCACATACCTGTCTACCCACCTGTCCATCCACCTGCCTATCCATCCACACACCCATCCATCTACCTGTGCATCCACATGCCTGTCCCTCCACACACCTGCAAACACACCTGTCCATCCATATGCCTGTAAAAACACCTGTACACCCACACACCTGCTCATCTACACACCTGCCCATCTACACACTTGTGCACACACCTCTCCACTCACAGTCCCGTCCACCCACAAATTTCTGCCCATCCACTCACATAAGTACACACTTAGCCATCCATACACTTGCACACATAGCTGCCCGTCCTCTCATCTCCACAAAAATCTGTCCCTCTACGCACTTGTGCACATAACTGTCTGTCTAAACACACCTGCCCATCCACACACCTCTGTGCCTGCACAATTCCTATATTGCCAAGCTGACCTGCTGCCCAGAGGCCCCAGTCTCCCACACAAGTCTTCACACCCAGCATGCACTGAGCCTGCCCTGCACCTGTCTATTGCTGGTTCAAGCCCTATGGGACAACCACCTCTTTCCAAAAGCTTCCTGTGTGACACCAACAGCTCCATAGGGACAGAGTGCAGTGAATGCCATGAGCCTGGACAGCCCCTGTTGCTGTCTCAGCCTTAGCTGCAGCTGTGTGTGCCTGTGAAGCAGCTGTGAGGGAGCCATCCCCCTGATTGGGGAAGGGAGGATCACAGGTCTGAGGCCAGGCAGTTGATGAGAGAGGGTCATGCCTTGTCACCAGCACCACTTCTGCCTCTGTGTCCCTCCTGGACACATCAGAGACCTCAAAATGGTCAGAAATTGTGTTTATTAAGTGAGTCTTAATTTTAAACCATGCTGTCACACCCTGTCCAGCTGCAGGCCTCAGGATACACCTGTTTCCCTCCTGGCCCGCTGCCCAGCCCCACCTGGACACAGACCCACAGGCCAGGCTCGGTGTGATGCTCCTCGGGACGGCCTGTGCTCCCCTCTTTCTGTGTCCCTGTGCCATAGTCTGCATGATGTCCCAGGGAGCAATCCTCTCTTTTCCTGGGCCCACACCCAGCGCTCCACCAATCCTCATGGCTTACCCTCCAAATCAAGCCCAGCATCTGGTCTGTGGTCCTGCCTTAGCCTGCTCTGGCGCCAGCCCCATCCCTGTTCACTCCATAGCCTCTGTCCCTGCAACCCGCCCCACTCAAGGCAGCCAGGTCTGTTTTCTGGGGAGAAGGTAGATGAGCTGTCCTTGCAGGTCCTGCAGTGGCTGCCAGGGCTGCAGAGTACAGTATTGCTCCTCATCCCAGCCGTGGGGCCCTGCCCCCTCCCCTGGCCCATGAGGGCCCGTGTGCCCCCTGAGTCACACACACCAAGCACATGCTGCCTGTTGTGGGTTGGCTGTGGCCCCTAAAAGGTCTGTCAAGCTGGGTACAGTGATGCGGGCCTGCAATCCTAGGTCCTCAGGTGGCTGAGCAAGCAAGGAAGAGTGCAACTTCATGTCTAGTCTGGGCAACTTAGATTCTGTCTCAAAATTAAAAAAAAAAAAAAAAATTAAAAAAGTGGGAGATGTGGTTCAGCACTATCTGGGTTCTACCTCCAGGACCACAGGGAATTTTTTTTTCAAGTGCTAACACCTAGATCTGTGCCTGGATCCCTATTTGAGAAAAGGGCCGAACAGCCTGAGTTACAAACTGAGCTTAAAGCCAGCCTGAACTGCATAGTGAGACCCTGTCTCAAAAAGACAAAAAAAGAAAAAAAAGAAAAGGGCCTTTGCAGAGGTAGTTGATTCTTCTAGGCTGGGTGTGATGGCATATGTCTGTACTCCCAGCACTCAGGAAGCTGAGGCAGGAGGATCTCCATGAGTTTGTGACCAGCCTGAGCTACATAGCAAGAACCTGTCTTTAAAAAAAGATTTACTCTAGATTCACTGGCCCCAAATCCAGTCACAGACATCCTTATGGGAAGAGAGGGGAGCGAAGAGAGACAGACAAAAGCCAAGTGAGATGAAGGTCTCTACAAGCCAAAGATTCTGGCCTGAGGCTGGGGAGAAGCCTCAAGCCAATTCTCCCTCAGACCTCCAGGGAGCCAGCCTGCAGATACCTAGGCTTAGATGTCTGGTTTCTGGACTCATACAGACAGTAACTCTGTTGTTTTAAGCTGCTCTATTTGTGGGAAATTTGTTATAGTGGCAGGACCCTCACCCATTGCCTTCTTTTTTGCCATAATACTCAGCATTCTGCCTCACGACCTTCGCACAGAATACCTTTCTCCAACCTCATCAGCCTGACTTCCACTTGACATTCAGGTTGCATCTGAATCCCACCTCCCTGGACCACTGCCTAGGAGACCCCTGGGGGACGAGTGCCTGCCTCTGCAGTGGCACCTCTATGGTCTCAGCTGCTATCTGACACAGGGTCATCTATTGGCTAATGTCCTCTTCTTCCTGCATACCTGCCCCCTAGCATGTGAACTCTACTGGGGAGGCATAGCATTCCTCTGAATTCTAGGGTAACCCTGGAGCCCACCTGGTGCTGGGCCCCAACAAGGAGAAAGTGGGGGTCAGCACGTGCATGGAGGGGCCCTGGGGGAACGACTACTCCTGAGCTCTGTTCTTCACTCGCTTGCTCGGATGCCTTTCTGCACCTCCACTTCAGGGTGGGGAGAGAAGGTACTGCAGTGCGGTCTGCACAGAACTGATGGACACTGTCAGCTCCAGCTCTGGTGGCCAGACGCATCCCCTCTTTCTGGGCTCTGGGGGCCAGAGCGGGGTCCCTGGAACACTCAGGACCCCACTACCCAGGGCCATAGCTGTCACCCAAGTACCAGATGTCTGTCATGCTGTATCACCAGCATCCCCAAGATGCCACCAGGGTCGAGCCGGCGAGTGCTGGCAGACACAGGGCTGTTTTCCTCTGACAGAGTAAAAGGAAGTGTCACAGCTGAGAGGTATTGAGAGCTGGAAGCGTTTAATTAATTTCTAGTGGTCGATGTCTGCAAGGATTTTTGCAGAGAAACGGTCCCTCGGTCCCCACTGTGTGGCTTCACTAATGAAGTAATAATCTGTATAGTGGGTTAAATAACACCTGGCCCCTAAGGATTTGTCAAGGAAGGAAGTGCAATTGCTTGGGGAAGTGTGACATAATCAGAGAAGGGTTTGTCTCCCTCTCGGCCCCCTCACCTGACTGCCCCTCCCTTGAAGGACTAGGGTAGTATGCTGGCCAGGGTTCCTGCAGGAGGGGTCCTCTAAGTCCCTCCCACCCCACTCAAGCATCGCTCTATAGTGGCTCCAGGATACTGGGGCATCTATCAGTAGTTCCTAATCCCCAGCCATGAGACCAAATGTCTTAGCATCCCTACCTACCTACAGCCTGCCCAGCCCCCAGGCTGAAAGTCTGCTCTCACTGGAGCCTCCCTCCTGGCCCCCATCCGAACGGTCTTCTCCCAGCCTGTGTAGCTCTCACTGCACTTGGGGGCCCGTGCCGCACACTTCTTTGCTCCTCAGTCTCTGTCGCAATTCTCTATGAAGGAGGATTTCTCACCTCTGAGTCCCAAGTCAGGCTGGACTTGCAGCCTGCCCAGACTGCTGGGGGAGGAGGGTATCTGACCAGGGGGAAGAGAAGAAGGAGGAGGAAAAAAGGACAGACACACTACCTCCTTGGCCCACAGCTCTGATTTGGGAGAGGGGAGGTGGCCTGGGAATGCACTCAGAGAGCAGGACAAGCTTGGAGAAATCAGCAGCCACACTTCCAGGCGCAGGGGGCGCCTGCCGATCCTCCTGGGGCCTCCTCCCCACCTGCTTCCCCAGGCAGCTTCCACCCCCACCAGCAGAACTTCACAGCAGAGTCCTGGTCTCCTGCAGCCTCTGCACAGCCTCTTCCCAGGGTCCAGCGGGGTCCAGCCAAGCAGTGAGCTGTACAGGCCCAGGACCCAGCCAGTCTACTGCCTCTATGTGCATTCAGCACCCCTCAATTTCTGCAGACTTCTCAGCCCCCTGTACTCCGATGGGCAGTGGCCTCTTCTACCACAGAGCCCAGTCTACCCCGACTCTAGGAGAGTCTCTTCCCCCTCCTCTGCACCCTGCTCCAGACCCCTGGTGCCTGCTCGCCAGATTCAACACCATCAGCTTGGCCTGCAGCCCCCGACTCACAAACAGGACACAGCAAGACACCCAGAGACCTGGGTTCCCATCCCTCAGCCACTGCTGTCCAGTGGCCTGACAGTCACCTGCCTCCTGAGCCTTGGCTTTCTGGGGACAGACTGGAGTGTGTGCCAGAGATTGCATGGACCAAAGAAGATGCTAGAAGGTGCTGCCCTACACACTCACAGGAAAGGCTCTGGACCTCAACAGTTGCTGGCCTTCAAAGGTTGGAGAAGGATGTAGATCCCGGTGACCACAGCCTGCCGTGCAGCTGATCACAAGTCCACTGCTCCTCTGCAAGCTGTTCTGTGGGTTCAGCCAAGGATCAGGAGCTTCTACCCCCACCAGCAGAACCTCACAGACAGAGTCCTGGGCTCCTGCAGCCTCTCTGCACAGCCTCTTCCCAGGGTCCAGTGGGATCCAGCCAAGCAGTGAGCTGTATAAGCCCTGTCTACATGTGGTCAGGGTCGGCCTCCTGCCACCCCATCTCTGTGCCTCTGCCACTGGCTTCCAGCCTGGAGCAGCAGAAGTGTTCAAGGAGTTCTGGGAGCTGCCAGGTGCCACTTCACCTACAAATGGGAAATTATGGTACTAAAAAAGAGGGTGTTTGATGAGGCAGAATCTTGGGGGAGCCAGATTTTGGCTGCTATGTAAGGAAAAGGCAGGCTGGGGGCAGCAGAGAGGAAACCTGTAGAGAGGTCAGGTGTGGGAGGCTGGGGAGCCAATGTGGGGCAAGGACAGGAAGTGTTCCCCATGCCTCAGGCCACCTGCTGACAGCGAACTGCTCCAGGGATGGCTAGAGATAGCATGCGCTGTTCACTTCTCCTTATCCATCAAGCAATAAATATTCACCTGCTGTGTACTCCCATGACCCTCTGTGTAGTTGTCGGTAAGCCAAGGAGCCCCGGGCTCTCTGAGGCCCTTCCCTGGGCCTGCTGTCCCAAACCCACCTGCGGAAGTTCCTTCCATGCCTCTTGGCATTTAAGTTTCCCTGCCCCTGCTCCAGAGCAGAGAGCAGACCAAGTCTGGAGGGAGTCAGGCATAGAGCACTTGCCCTGCCTCTGTGAGGCCCAAGTTCCATTCCCAGCACCACACTGGGGAAGCCACCCAGAGATGGCCCCTGAGGATAAGAGGAGCCTTCACCTTTGGCCTCCTGGATGTCACTGGTAAATGGCCTTGGTGACAGGTGACAGCAACAGAGGAGCCTCTAAGCCTGATCTACATTGGTTCCTCTTGGACCGCACTGTGGACATAGGTGAATGGCTGGCTGGTCCTGATATGGATAGGACCCATCTCCTAGGACTCTGGGAATCCTCCTCCCTGAGTCTCCCCTCCTTTCACTCAGGTGAGGGGCAGTCTCACATTGTGTTGGGAGCAAGAAAACAGTCCACAGCGCCGGCCTGGCACTCTGTCCCACACACTGACACACGGATGTGTGGCCGTGAGAGCAAGGGGTCCTGAGTGTTCTGTCTTCGTGTGAGCGTGTGTGTGCATGTGCGTGTGCATGCACGTGCGTGTGTGCATGCGTGTGTGTGTATGTGCATGTGTGTGCGTGCGTGCGTGTGTGTGCATGTGTGTGTGCGTGCATGTGTGTGTGCGTGCGTGCATATGTGCGTGCGTGCATGCGTGCGTGTGTGTGTGTGTGTGTATGGAGAGAGAGATGGAAAGATGTAGAGGTGGTGGTGGGAACTGGCTCAGGAAATCAGAGACCAGTATGTCCTACCCTATGCCATCTCCAGCAAGCCGGAGACAGGGAAGCTGGGATAAATCCAGCCCAACCCAAGGCCTGGGAAATAGCAGGGCAGGGGGAGGTGCAGTAAGTGTCAGACCTGCCACAAAGGCCTAAGAACCAACCCCTCAGTGTCCCAGGGCAAAAGAGGACCCAGCTCCCGAGAGACAGAAGTCTCTCTTCCTCTCCTTCCCACCCTTGCCTCCCAGCATGGATGAGATGGCGTGTCCGCACTAGGGAGGGCAGCTTCTTCACTCCTCCTGGCTTCATGCCCATCTCTGCCTGGACCACCACCCCAGAAGTGATGTTCTGCCAGCCATCTGGGCAGCCTGGAGCCCCATCTTGGTGACACGCAAAAGCAATCAATACACATGAGTCAGAGTCATACCCTGCTCTGGTGGTGTTCCCAGAGCACCCCAGTCACTGCTAAATGGCCTTGGTGACAGCAGCAGAGGAGCCTCTAAGCCTGATCTACATTGGTTCCTCTTGGACCTGCCTCACATCAGCTCCCCAGCCTCCCACACCTGACCGCCCTACAGGCTCCCCTTTCCCATCTGCTGTCCCCAACCTGCCTTTTCCTTACACAGCAACCAAAATCTGGCTCCCCCAGAGTGTTATCAGGCACTGTCAAGAGCACGAGGATGGATGAAGGACCACCCAGAAACACCCTGGAGGACACCAAGGAACGGCTCCCAGTGTGGGATTTTGACTTTGATCTCATTAAGATTGTGGGTCTAGGGGGACTGGGGAGACTGCTCAGTAGAATAAGGGCTTCCCTGGCAAGCTCAAGGGTGTGAGTTTTTTGTTTTTGTTCTGCCAAAAAAAAAAAAATTGTGGGTCTCAGGTCTCAGGTGAGATAGCTCAGTGGACTAAGCACATATTTAGGCAAGCTCAGGGATCAGGGTTTGATCCTTAGCACCACAGACCACTCCAGCCCCAGCCACCAGGCACGCTGAGCCAGCCACCAAAACCAGGTGTGGTGGCTCATACCTGTAATCCGAGCACTGGGAAGGCTGAAAATAGGAAGATCACTGTAAGTCTGAGCTTCACAGTGAGACCCTGTACCAAATACATTAAAAAAATAAGACTCTGGGTCTCAGTCTCTCCAGGACAATAAGGCATCTTCAGGTTAAGAGGAGGAACACAGATGTCCTATGAGGCCCAGGAGAGCCATGTCTGAATTTGCCAAAGCCTTCTTCCTCAGAGAAGCCCCATGTGTGGGCACACCTGACTTCCCCCTAGCCACTCACCTACAGTGGTTAGTGTCCAGGATGTCACGCATGTAAGACACCGCTTCTCAGTGTGCCTGGGGGTGTCCTAGAGTGAGATCAACTCTAGGACTATTGGGCTTAGTAAGCTGGCAGCCCCAGATGTAGGTGGGCAGCCTCTGTCCCCTTAATGGGCTGAACGGAGCAAAGCTCAGAAGAGGAAGAAAGGATTCCCGGCTTTTCGCCCTTCTGCTGCACTGGGCTGGGTTCCCCTCCCCCACCCCCATGGCTCCCTGGGCTCTCAGGCCTTGGGACTGGATTTCACCTCTGGCTTTCCTGAGTCTCCAGCTCACAGACAAAGACCGAGGTACATCTTGGCCTCTAGGAACCTCTGAGAGTCAATGTTCAAGTACAAAATCTCCCAGGTCTTGATTTTATTTCTCCACTTCAACTTCCCAGAGACAGCTTCCAAAGAGAGCGGCATTCCTAGATCCTCTTCCCAAGGTCAGCTTCTGAAGGACCCAAACCAAGACCACAGTGTTAGACCGCCCCAGTCTCTAGAGAGCACAGAGCTCTCCACACAGAGGTGACGCTAGAGGCTCAGGAAGCAAGAATCTCTGCAACGGGTCCTCTGTGTGCCTGGGACTACTCATCTCTGAGCTTCCATGTCCTGGCCTTTGGAAAGAGGTATTATTAGTTCCTGAGTGGAACATTTGCAAGGTGGCAAACTGATATAGGACTTGGATCCTAGGTGTGCAGGTGCATGCCTGTAATCCTAGCACTCTGGGAAGCTGAGATAGGAGGACCTCAAATTCAAGCCCAACTGGGAAACTTAGCAAGACCCTGTCTCAAACAGAAATACATATAGGGGGTTGGGGAGATGGCTCAGTGGAATAAGCACTTCCCTGACAAGCAAAAGGGGCTGAGTTCGATCCTCGGTTCCACCAAACAAAAAAAAAAGTAATAAATAAATAAAAAGTTAAGCTTTGGAGCCGGGCGTGGTGGTGCATGCCTATAATCCCAGCACTCGGGAGGCTGAGGCAGGATTGTTGTGAGTTCGAGACCAGCCTGAGCTACAAAATGAGCTTAAGTCCAGCCTGAGCTGCATAGTGAGACCCTGTCTCAAAAAAAAAAAGAAATGCATACATACATATATGTATATATATATTTTAATTTAAAAAATTATAAAAGGCTGGGGCAGATCAGATAGCTCAGCAGACTAAAGTGCCTTCTTAGGCAGAGCGCAGGGATGGGGGTTTGATACCTAGTGTGCCGTGCTGGCCCCGCTCCCGGGGCATGACAGAAAGTAATTGAGACTGGGCGTGGTAGTGCACCCCTGTAACCCCAGCACTTAGGAGGCTAAAAATCGCTACAAGTCTGATCTGTGTTGTGAGACCCTGTAGACCTTATACTAAATTTTAAAAAAGTTATAAAGGGCTAAAGATGGAGCTCTGCTACAGAGGTGTGGGGCCCGACGTAGGTTGGCTCCCTCTTCTCCATCCCCGTTCTGATGCTGCTGAACTACGTGACCCCTGAGATGCCGACTCCTCTCTGGGCCTCAGATTTCTCCACCATTCAGCAAAAGGAACGCCCAGGGCCCCTTGAGCATAGGGCATGTGCTCAGCTCCCTCCTCCGCTCTGATTTCTAGAAGGAATCGAGGAGCCGGCTGGGTGCAGGGATGTGAGTGGGAGTCTTTGCCACTCCTCACCCCTGCCCTGCTCTGGGTGCCCACTGCAAACAGCCAGTGATGAACACAGCCCTGCCCCAGGATCCCCACACTCCTGGGGCACCGCCACTCTGCCTGCCTGGCTCAGGTGGTACAGATGGCACCAGGGCCGCCTCTGCTCCCAAACCTCCATCCTCCTCCCACAGCAGCAGCCCACATCCCAGCAGAGTGTGTGGCCAGGAAGGATGCAGGGCAGCTTGAGGGCCACCCCTCATGTGTCACAGGAACCAACTCCTCTGCCTGCCTGCCAGCCCAGCCTCAAGGACACAGAGCTGGGAACAAGGAACGAGTCAGCAGCATCTCGCCCAAGAATTGGGCTGCTAGGCCCTGCTCAGCCTGGCCAGGTGCCACCACCATGGTCAGTTCCAAGCCTTCGTGCCCTCCCCAGCTGACCGTGCTCACTCTCTGTGACCTGGGCTCCCCCCTGGGCATAGGTCAAGGAGGTGGAGCATAGGGATACTGCCCTCCCATGACCTGCTCAGCTGCAGGCCAACATTGACAAATATGAGAGTGAAGGCTGAGGGTCCCAGAAATCCTGTGAGTAACCTGGACCCTACGGGATGAACCTGGGAAGCAGACCACCCATGCTGATTTTGGACTCAAAAGCCTGCAAGCTGTGGACACCAGCCTGGAGCCAGCTCTATGGGGAACAGAACCACCCCGCTCTGTCCCATGGCCCAGCATCCTGCACTCCAGCTTGGAGCAAGAGGAGGCAGGGAGAGAGGAGAAGGAAGAAGATAGGGGTGTAGGAGGAAGGGGAGGCTTGGGAGAAGGAAGAAGGGGGAGGAGAAAAAAGGAGGAGGAGGAAAAGGAGAGGGGAGGGGAGGAGGAAGACGGAAGAGAGGACAAAGAGAGAGGAAGAAAAGGGAGGAAGAAGAGGAGAGAAAGGGATGAGGGGGCAGGAGAGGGAAGAGGAGGAGGAGGCAATGGGCTGGCATCACCCTAATGAAGCCATCTCGCCCCCATAATAAAGACCTCATGTACCCTCAGTGACACTTAGCAAATCCGGGCACAAATGAATAACCCAAGCCCAATTGAATTAACCTTCCAGTGATCAGCACAGCTAAATGAATTATCCCGAGGCCCCAACGAGATTAAAAGACCGGGTGCAGACTGGGATCTTTGGGCGGGCAGGTTCATTGGGCTTAACAAGTTTAAATCACAGCCCTGCGTCCTTTTCTCTGGCTCTGGGCTGCTCCGATCCTGGGGTACAGCCTTTCTTTCAGCAGCCACAGGCCCTGGGGACCACGAGGGAAACCAGACACAGGGCCAGGAGCCAGTGATGAAGGTGGAGATGACACAGGTGAGGATTGCGCAGGGTGGGGGTCAGGAGCACCCTCAGCCCTTCCCCCTAGGCCCAGGCAGACCTGTGAGGTCATTCTGCAAGACCCTGCTGCAGAAAAGGCTCCTCTGTGGGAGATGTAGCAGTCCCAGGCCGTGACCAGGATGGAGATGCCCAGCCACACTCTAGAAGGACAAAGGACTCTCGGGGCTGGGGTTCTGCCAACTTAGAGCTCAGAGAGGCTGCAGCCTCCCCTCCTACCACCAGCAAAAAGGCCCTGCTCTGGAAGAAGCAGCAGAGAAGTCAAGGAAGGCGCAAATACTTGGGGCCACTCCTGAGTGAGGGCCCTGAGGGGGACACCCAGCACTGTCTCCCCAGACTCAGCAGAAGTGTCACCCTGGATCTCCACAAAGGAAGGAAGGACTCTGGAAACTGCTCACTGGATCTGTGTTCTGGAGCACTTGAGGATACAAATAAATGTGTGATGGTTCTTGCTGGAGTCTGCCTATGGGGATCTGCTCGCCCAGGAGGGCACCCAGGAGGGGGCAGGACCTGAGACTCACAGCAGGGGGGCCTCGAGTTGTGCACAGAAGCGCCTCAGATGAAGATGTAATCCTCATGCAAGTGTCAGGTGAAGGTGAGGGGACAGCCATACTCGCTATTGGAGCCACACAAGTGTGTGACCTGATGGAGACCCTGTGGGTGCTGACCACTCTGGTGAGGCTTGGAGATCCTGACATCACAGCTGGCTTCCCAGTGTCTCTTGATCCTTCCTTAGAAGTCCATGCCGGCATCCCTGTGGAGATGCTGTGCGTGCGGGTAGCCCTCACCTGGAGGCTATCCCCTTACAGCAATCTCCACAGGAACCACTGACAATAAGATGGGGTGGGGAAAGGGTCCTTGAAAGTGTCAACTGATAACTGGTTGCATTTGATAAGGGACAGCAGGAGACAGTAGCCATTAATTCCTAAGGCACTCAGCTCTGCCATGAAGGCCCAAGAGACAGGATGATAGATGGTGTTGGGATGAGGGTCAGCAGCGTATTAAGAGAGACAGTGATGGCAGGGAGATGGCACAGACACAAGCGAGCAGGCTGAGGACACCAAAGCTGGCATGATACTGTGACTGAGTAGAAACATCCCCACCTTGTCCCCAAGCATGACAGGGCCATTGTCCAGCTGGGAACAAAAGCCCTAAGAAAGCATCATCATGCTCAAGTTGGAACTGGTGGTGCAGACCTGTAATCCCAGCACTCTGGGTGGCTGAGGCATGAGGATCTCATGCTGGGATTCCAGCCCAGACAACTTAGCAATTTAGTCAGACCTTGTCTGTGAATAAAACATAAAAAGGGCTAGGAATGCAGCCCGGCCCCATGGGTTCAACCCCCAATATCACAACAGACAACAATGAAACAAGCACAGAGACAGAAATGGGCTCAGGGCTGGGGCTGGGTCCTTTCTGTGCACCTCGTCATAGCCCTGACTGCACAAAGCAAAAATCCATCAGATGGAAGCCAAAGACAGAACAGAGAAAGGGACAGGACAGAAACAGGTAGGTGATGCTGACTGCAGAAAGAAATAGGAGGGAATTTGGGGTGACAGCATCAGCCTGCATTTTAACCCCAAGGGCACCTGCATGCAAATTATGCCTTCTCCCAAAGCAAGCCCAGCTCAGAGCCCCCACTCCTAAAAGCAGGATCCTCACAGCCGACAGCCCGGGAGAAGCAGGCCCTGGCCTTGGGGGACTGCAATTGCAGGGGTGACCAGCATAAACCCGACCAGGGCACACATGCCAGGTGGTCCCCTGGCACTGTCCCAAGGCACACAGTCCTCCAGAAAACTCTGAAGAGACTGCCAGAGCCATGAGTAGCTTGGGAAGCCTCCTTCTTTCTAGGCAGCTGATAGATTGATAGCACAAGGACAGGGAGAGAGGGGCCTGCACACCTGGTCTTTCCCTTTTCTCTAGGCCTACCAGGAAAGTCAGAGAGAAACCTGAGCCCTCACGGCAGCTCCTGTCCATCGCTCAGCTTGCAGAGTCACAACCGCTGTTTTCAGGGTGGACTTCTCTGCTTTTGCTTGTATTGCCTGATGTGAAGGTTCATGTCGCAGTCTGCCGTGATAATCCTGCCCCCTGAGTGTACCTGACACTTCGCCAGGCCACTGTGGTGTGTGTTGCCTGCACAGTGCACAGACTCTGGATCAGCAGTCATCTTCCACTAAAAAATCCAGACCCCAAGGCCTCCAAAGGACAGAGTGCTTTGTCACTGGGTTACAATGGGAAGAGAGACAGAGGCACAGATCCAGAAATGGAGACAAGGGGCCGGCGGTATAGCTCAGCGGACTAAGCGCTTGCTTAGGTAAGCGCAGGGACCAGTGTTCGATCCTTGGTTCCCCAAGTCGCGCCGGCCCCGCCTTCGGGTGCGCTGAGCCGGCGATGCAATCCGGGCATGGTGGCGCGCGCCTGTAATCCCAGCACATGGGAGGCAAAAAGCAGGAAGATCACTATGAATGTGGGTTGCATGCATAGTGAGACCCTGCACCAAAAAAAATAGAAAAAAAAAGGAATGGAGACAGATGAAGGATTGAGCTAGACTTCTGGGGAACACACAGAATTCCCTGATGGGATGGGTGGTTTGGTGCAGCCTGAGGAAAGAGGTCCTTAGGTCCCTTGTCCCTGCCAAGCCAGCCCTGAGCCATCCTGGCCCAGGCTGTCCCCAGCATTCTTTGGCCTCTGCTGCCTCCTGGAGACACTCTCTGGTAACACAGGCTCTCCGCCCGTTTCCTTGAGGCTGGGCCCTGCAGCACCCTCATCAAACCTCAGCCCTGTCCCCAGATTCTCCTAGAGTTTGTGGCTGCATCCTCAGGCTCCCTGGCTACTCTTTTTATTTCTTTGCTGATTATAAAATATATGAGGTATAAAAATTCTAACGAAGCCATGTGTGTGACAGCACACACCTATAATCCCAGCACCCGAAGGAGACTGAAGCAGGAAGATCTCAAGTTTAAGTTAAGCACCTTAGCAAGACATTGTCTCAAAATTAAATATAAATAAGTTAAATTTTGGAATGGCTGGGAATTTAGCTCAGTGGTAGAGTCCCCTGGGTTCCATCAAATGGTCCATAGATCTGTAACATGGAAATTGGAGGTCTCACCTAATTCTACTCCAACATAGCCAGTGACCTCCACCACACAGTGCCGCTGCTGGCCTTGCTCCCCAACAAAGAGCCTGATCTTTCTAGGACTTCTTTGTTTATAGGCAAATCTCATCCTTCTTCATACCTATTTTCTAAGATAAGTACTTTCTTCCTTTCTGCTTCCTTTGGAATGACTGCCTGTCGTACTTGCTAGCAATGGGTTTTTCCTGTTTTTACTCAATTCTGGATGGCCCCACAGATGTTTTATCAGTCAGTTGGACATAAAGAGGTCCCTAAACCACCCTGCAGCAGAAAGTGCTTATCAAGAAGATGACCAAGCAAATGTTTTTCTTACGGGTAGATGAAGGGGCAGATGGATGGTTGAATGAATGAACAGGTAGATAGGTGATGAGTGGATGATTGAGAGTGGATGGATGATTGGGTGGGTGAAGAGATTTGTGAATAGATGGGCCAACTGACAGGGATGGATGGGTGGGTAAGTGAGTGGATAGATGGATGAATGGATGGATGGGTGGGTGGATAGATGGATGGGTGGATGGATGGATGGATGGATGGATGGATAGATGAATGGATGGATAAATGGGCAGGTGTGGTGAGTGAATAGGTAGTTAGGTTGGAGGAGGAGGGTTATATGGGGCAGAAGGATGGGGAAGTAGATAGGTGAAGAGATGGGTGAATAGGTGGATGAGTTAGTGAATAGATAGGTGAATGGATGGGTAAGTGGATGTTGGATGAATGGATGGAAAAATGGATGAGTTGGTGATTGTATGAGTAGATGGATGGATGGATGAATTGATGGGGTGGATGGTAGGTGTATGGATGGATGGATGGGAGGGTAGGTTGGCAACTTCAGCTCTTTCAGAGGGAATCCCAGTAGTGACATGCAGGACACACAATGTCCCCAAGGGTGAGGATATCTGAACAGGATGCCGGTGGCATCTACAATACAAGGAGGCTTACACTGCACCATGTTCTGGGACGCTGTGTGCTATGAACCAATTAATTCCTCCACGCACCTGTAATATTTAGATGCCAATGGAATACCCATCTCTTATAGGTCGAAACAAAAAAAGGAATACAAAGGAAGGACCATTTTGTATTTGTATATATGGAGTAGTCAGGATAGATATACAGCTACTCTCGCGTAATTCAATGAGTAGAAAGATTTGTACTAATAGTGTTTGGACAGGATATCCTGTCTGCTTCTTGTACTATGGATAACCACTAAGAAGACAACAATGTACAATATATTAATTATTGAAACTTTCCTATTAATCAGTTTTGAAACTGTCTCACTGCTCTTTGTTTCTCAATAAAATAAAATAAAAACACTACTGTATCTTGATCTGGATTTCCCCAAAGGCCCTGAGGTGTAGGCCTGCTCCCCAGGGTGGAACTATTGAAAGGGGGTGGCACTTTTAGGAAATGCAGCCCACCAGGAGAGATGTGGGTCACTGGGGTCCTGTCCTCTGAGTATAGGGGACCCTTTCTCTTTTACTCCTTGATTCCTGAGCCGAATCCTTTGGCTGCCACATGCTGCTGCCATGACATGCTACAGCTCCTTTCTGGAAAGCACCATGGTCAGAAAGCCCCGTGCTGAGCCAGGCCCACCTCCAATGTGTGTGCTATTAGGGTCTCTGCCCCAGCTCTAAAGTACACATTAGGTCTGTGGGAAGGTGAAGCTATGGGGTGGAAACTCTGGCCACGTCTTCCTTTGTAGCCCCATTCCACCCAGTGCCTAAGTTTGTAGGAGAGAGAGGCACTGGACAATGTGTTTGTTTGTTTGTTTTTCCTATGTATTCGGTACAGGATCTCACTACACAACTCAGACTCGTAGTGATCCTCCTGTCTCAGCCTCCCCAATACTGGGATTATAGGAGTGCACCTCACACCCAGTCTCAGCGGGAAGCTCGGTGCACCCAGGGGTGGGGCGGGTGCCGTTTGTGGTGTCAAGAATCAAACACAGGTGCCTGTGCTTGCCTAAGCAGGCACTTAGTCCCCTGAGCTATCTTGCTGGCTCTACAGCAGACAACGTAACAGCCACCAACACAAAGACTCAAAGGCCACCCGGCCAATGTGTTCATTTTACAGGGGAGGAAAGGGAAGCCCAGAGAGGGAAATGAAGCTGTCCCCAGTGGTCGGCAAGTTAGAGTGGAGGCAGGGCTAGGTTCGCTTGGCTTCACTCAGGCCCCTTGGGTGGGACCCGCAGCTCGCAGACCACGCGTCCTCTCCTTGAAGAGAAGAACAGCCATAATGGGCCTCAATTTATGGATGAACTTTGGTGTATGGCTGGACACAGGTATTGGACAGTTTTTTTGCCAGGGGAAATAACTTCTTAAAATATTGAAATAAAAGCTTTCAGAAATTGTACCTGGATTAAGGTTTCATTGCTTCAAGAACTAAACAAACAGTGCTTGACGTGAGGTGGCGGGTTTCAATATTTGTAAGAGAGCAGAACGCCTCACTGTACGAGCAAGAAGACTGTAATATTGGAGCTTAGCTGGTTCCACAGAAAATAATGGGAACTGGCTAAACACTCAGATCTGCACCACGATGGGGTTGGGCCCAACTAGTCCTTGTATTTACTGTGTGATGCTACAAAAAATACTCCAGTCGACATACAACCACAAAGGTCAGGATCCCCAGGGCTCGTAGTAAAGCACACATAGCCTCCACCAGAACCCACGCCTCTCCTTCCAGCCCTAAGGGTAGAGGACGTTTTCCCCTGCTGGACAAACCTCTCCCTGGATCCTTCTTATAAACTTTAATAGTGCTTATTATTCTCCCTCAGGGAAAATGCACATCTCATGTAGGCAACTCACGGTTTTGTCTCTGTAATAAAATATATATTATTTTATTTTATTTATTTATTTATTTATTTGTTTATTTATTTTGGTGGAACCAGGGATTGAATTCAGGCCCTTGCACTTGCCAAGGAAGTACTTATTCCACTAAGCCATCTCCCTGGCCCCTATAATTTTATTTTTTTTTTGTCTCTTTTTGAGACAGGGTCTCACTATGCAGTTCAGGCTGGCCTTAAGCTCACTTTGTAGCTCAGGCTGGTCTCGAACTCACAACAATCCTCCTGCCTCAGCCTCCCTAGTGCTGGGATTACAGGCATGCGCCACCACGCCCGGCTGCCCCTATAATTTTAAATTCGTTGCTTTTAATTGTTTATCTTCCAAAAGCCTCAGTAGCAAATGCATCCCTTCTGTTCTACCCCAGAACTTGAGTCATCATAGTTGGAAGAAAATTAATGGATTGTAATATTTTTCTAGGACACAGGGTACTGAGCAGGGCAGACCTTGTCTTCTGGAGCTATGTAATGAGAATGACCCATGTCTGCCCTACTGGGCAGTCCAGCGCTTCTGTACCCACTGCACACAGGGCTACTGTGGCCCTGTGGCTGTACAGAAACATGGCTGGCCACAGGAGGAAGAGGCCAGGCGGCCAGGCAGCCAGGAGGCCAGGCCCAGTGGTGACGAGCCAAGAGCACCAGTGAGATTAGGCATAAAAGCTGGAGTCCCGGAGCACACTGTCAACCAGCCCCCAGGCCACCAGCACGCAAAAGAGTCCCTGTCCTTCCCCCATGGCCATCCTACTCTGGGGTGTTCTGCTGCTTCTGGGTTGCTGTCTTCATATGCTGTGATCACAGCCCAGCTCTGGGGGCAGGAGTCTGATGGTGCTGAGGCTACTCTGACACTTAGCAGGCCCATGAAGAGGAATTTAGGGATGGGTAGGTCGGTCATGGAGCCATGGCTAGTTTCTGCTTCTCACAAAAGCCTGGGAGGTAGGGCTCAGAAGTGCTGGTCACCACTCGCATCTGTGCACTAACTGGCACGGTGGTTTCCATATCCCGCAAGGGGCAGATGCTATGTTCAGCACCTCCTATGAGTTAGGGTTTGGACCAGACCCTTTGGCAAATGTGATGCTATGTGATCCTTGCAAGGATTCAACAAGAAAGTTTTCCTCCCAAAGGAAGAAAGGCCTGGAATGCTGTGGACAGACCTCAGAAGCGTGATGCCAGAGGCTACTGATGACTCCATTTCTATGAAATGTCATGATAGCAGATGCAGAGATCAATTTGATGGCTTCTAGGGGAGTCCAGAATAGGGGGTTCTAAACAGCACAGGATTTTTGTTATGATATCTTCTTTGACCTGCATAATTTAGAAGTATTTTTTAACTCTCGAATGCACAAAAAGTCACTTTTTGCATTTTTTTAAAAAACAAGTTTGGCTGTATAGACCAAGCTTGCCTTGAACTCACTATGTAGCCCAGGCTGACCTCGAAGTTGTGGGGCTCTCCTACCTCAGCCTCGCGAGTGCTAGGATAACAGATGTGCACCACCACACCTGGCTCTACTTCACTTTTTTTTTTTTTTAATGTATATAGTACAGGGTCTACAGGGTCTCACTATGTAGATCAGACTCCTAGTGATTCTCTTGTTTTCAGCCTCCCAAGCACTGGGATTACAGGGGCATGCCACCATGCCCAGTCTCAATTGCTATCTCAGCACACCACAGGGAGGGGTCGGCATGGCTCTCCAGGCTCAAATCCCAGCCCTGTGCTCGACCTAAGTAGGCAGTTTAGTCCGCTGAGCTATCTGGCTGCCCTCTACTTCATTTTTAAAAACATCAATCAAGGGGCTGGGAAGATGGCTCAGTGGAATAAGCACTTCCCTGGAAAGTGCAAGAGTCTGAGTTCAATCCCTAGCTCTGCAAAATAATAATAATAATAATAATAATAATAATAATAATAATAATAATAATAACAACAACAACAACAACAGCAATCAGTCCAGGGACAGAAGTGAGACCCACATTGTAAAGAAAATCTATCCTGGGACTTTTACTGGGAATAAAGAGCAAGAAAAGCCGCTGAGGAAGAACCAGAACCAGGGGCAATTTTACTAAAAGAAGGCCACATGCAGTTAAGAACCAATCCAAGGCATGTGCAAACTCCAAGCAGAAAGAATCCTTGGGGTCTCTGGGTCTCCACTTCTGCAAGATGTTCTGCATAAGCATCTGTCACTTATGCTGGAAGGAATCCTAGTGGATATAGCTTCCTTCATTTGTTCCAAAATATCAGTGAGTGCCTGTAATGCTAGCACCTGGGAGGCTGAGGCAGGAGGGCTGTTGTTCATTCAAGGCCAGCTGGTACTCCATAGAGAGACCCTGTTTCAAACAAAACAATCAGTGATCTAAATATAATTTTAAAATCCATAATACAAATAAAACCTAAATCTACAGCATCTATAAACTAATATAAATACACATAATCTCTATGAGGTATCTATACCTAACACCTGACTCAAACCTCTACCACAAATGTATTTCTAATTACTGGTTCCTCATAAAAGCCTGTCTGGGAGAAACGAGGAAGACATCATTTATATAAATAAAATGGTTCTACCTATTATACAGCCCAGACACACAGAGCCAATGTTGTGTCCACGGGACTGTTGCTCAAGCAGACCCTGGGCTGTGGGGGGCCTGGCGGTCACCCTCCCAGCACCTGGGAGACAGCACATTCCCACAGTGTACATCAGGAGCAGCCGACAGCGAATTGAATGAGGGCTCCGCGGGTCCCGATGCTTGTACTCACGCTGTTGCTCATCTGTGTGCTGCAGCAGGATTTTATTTATTTAAGGGCAGGAGAAAAGTTGGCTAATAATGAATTTAATAGCTAAATTTATCATGTTCCAGTGAGAACTTGAGGATTAGACAATGAGGAGAGGGCAAGGAGAAAAGCTGAGAAACATGACAGGGGCAAGACCATTCACTTATACGCACTAGATGGGTAAGACCATGATCCTGAGACACATCAGGAGATTTTTGAAACTAGCAGTTAAGGGGTAGGATTCTCACCCCAACTAGCTATATATGCTGATACCTGTGAACCAAACGACTGCACTGAATTTAGCAAAGTGCAATAGAAGGGTCACACTCCAAATGCCTGCCATTCTGGTCTTCTAAATATGTACTTCTTGTCATGACATGCCAGCTATTGCTATACTGTCTTTCAAATAAAAATTTTTAAAGGGTAATAAATGAAAACTAAGACACATAACAGTCACAGGACAGTCCTGCTACAATGCTTTATATGGATAGATTTCTAAATATCTATGTAAATATATGTAAGTGTTAATTCCTATTTTTAAAAATATTTTTCTTCATATTCTGTAAGGACTTAGAGTTTAATATTTCAATACTTTATGGAAAATACCTGTTCCGTGTTATGCCTATGACGTCTGATGTTTAGACAAATAGTGTGGGTAAACTGAACTGCATATGTTGCAGGGTAATACTAAGCTTCTTTTCTGGAGGGTTAACAACCTCAGTCTGCAGATCCAAAATTGGAGAAAAAGAAAGGCTACAAGGTCAGCCAACATTTTGGCCCAAGCCTTTCAAGGTCAGTGAAGACTCAGGACATAGGAGAACCTGTATTGTAACATCATGGAACTCAGTTGTGCCCCAAATTTTCTGATCAAGGAGATTATGGAGCCACAGAGGAATGTGATCGATGATGTATGGGGTCCCTAAGGAGAGTCACATGGAGAGAAAACCTTCTCTCAGGCTTTCACAGAGAGCAAATTGGCCAAGCAATGGCTGTGACTCATCCAAGGCTGACACTGACAAGGGATCTACAAAGTGAGATACAAGGTTTCAGGATAAACCCTGAGGGCGCCTGATTGACCTTACCTGATACAAAAGTTACATTTCTTTTTTTTTTATTTTTTAAATTTATTTTTTATTTTATTGAAGTACAATACATTTCTTGTTATAAACGTCTTGCTTTATTTTGGTCTTAACCATCCAGCAGAAAAGTATAAAAAGGAAGTATACAAAGTAGAGCCATATTAATATATTGAGTTGTGAATGGCTCAAGTCAACAACTTCTGTGGATAACCCACTACTGTTGTGGACTGCTGAACTGTGTTGCGTTGTTTTGCTGAATTCATGCACCTATAGTATTTAGATGCCAATGGAATACTCATCTCTGACAGGAGTAAACAAAAAAAGAGGCTACAAAGGAAGGACCATTTTGTATTTGTATATACAGAATAGTTAGGATAGGTATACAGCTACTTTTGCTTAACTCAATGAGATTATTTGTACTAATAGCGTTTGGACAGGATATCCTGTTTACTTCTTGTTTTATGGATAGCCACTAAGAAGATAACAATGTACAATGTATTGATAAAAAATAAATAAATTATAAACAAATAAATTCATGATGTTCCAGGGAATCACTACACAAACCTCCTCCCGAAGGCCTATGGGACAAGTACAATGGTATCTTTATGTCCAAGTTGAGAATCTGAAACTAACAGAGTGAACTCCCCAAAGCCACAGTTAGTGAGAGCCAAAACGGTTGATTCTAAAGCCTCAGATTTTACCCAGTCTAAGAGATCACATGTAGGAAATTCTCATAGTCTAAAGATTTGGTCATCTAAGTCACTGCTGTTATGCAATTGCATAGGAAAATATCACAATACAAAAGTTGCACTAATAACATTTTTTTCAGTACTAGGATCAGAACTCGGGGCCTTTACAATGACTTTTTTTATTTTCTAATTTAAGACAAAGTTTTGCTGAGTTACCAAATTGCTCAGGGTGGGCTTGAGTTTTTGATCCTCCTGCCTCAGCTTTCCAGACTGCTGAGATTACAGGTTATGCACCTCAAGCTGAGCTACACCAGTGATTTGATTGCTCATATCCTGATCTCCACTCAAACTTCCCTCCTCACGTAGCTCTAATATCTTTCCCTAGTTTCCATGAAAGAACCCAGAATCATACTGTAAGTACAGTGAAATCTAAAGTCAATTGTAAATCATTCCAGAGATACAAGGACTGTAATGGGGGGGAGGGTGCTCAGACAGAGCCCAAAGCCATTGGCAAGTGTGGGAGGGTTTGGCAAAGCCAGACAGGCAAATGATTGAGGAGGAGGAAACTGCCAAGGCCAACGCCTGCTGGCACTTCAACAAGAAACAATTTGAATATCAAATGATTATGAGAGGCTCTTAGGAAAATTAATGGCACACTTGCAAATTATCAAAAAACCAACCCTCTGTATAACAGAGCTGGGAAAATTACACACAATGGGAAAGAAAATATGTTGAGCTAGCATACAATTTGTTAGAAAAATTAGGACCCTGCCCAAATCAGCCTCTGAATCGTTATTTCTACAAATTAATGCACAGTTGCATACACGACCAAAATTTATTGACTATAAGACAAATTCATGCTATATGAGGATGGATTTTGTTTGTTCGTTCTTCAAGAACTTCTCAAAATCTTGTTCCCCTGTTCATATTTACATCCCACGTAAGGGGTCTTTCTTTCCTATACAATTACCCTATGCAATGGAGAATAATCAACAGCAGGTAGGGAGACCGTCTATCCATTTTTCCAAGTGTGTTAATTCTACCCAAAAATCCATGTAGGCCACCAGCAAGTCTCCTGCCAAGGCCACATGATTCAACCTAAGACAATCTTTCACCTTTGTTTCCCTTCATACTAGATCTTTATCATAGATCTAGACTAAATCACTTAACGGTGGCATCAAAATGTGGTCCACCTTGTTCTCCAACATCCCTTTTGTTGAGATGGTTGAGTCTGTTTCTGAGGTTTTTGTTTGGGTGGGAGTCAGATTTCTTTAGCCTCTTGCCTGAAAGAGAATACATAAGTAGGCGAATAAAAATCAGGACCCCCTCTGAAGATTTCACTTGGCAAAGCAACACACTGGCATTTTACTTTTGGGGTGTGTGGGTGGATATGTGTTTAAATTTAGAACAGGCAAAAAAGACTTTGCTGGGAAATTGATATGCTTCCTGCTTCTTGAGTGTTAGTACCACGAAACTCTATAATCTTTTCCTTTGTGCACCTGCTGCAAGAATGTTAAAAAACGAACTTCTCGATTTATGGTCTATTTTGATCGCGTTTTGTATGTGCCACTTTTATTTTACGCCAACATCAGAAATCATTTTGGAAGGAACGGGCTTCATCTGATTTGACCAAGGCTGGATAGGAAAGCATCAAATCAGGCAAGGGGGCGAAAATCTAGCCGCTAGGCCGGGCGTGGTGGCGCATGCCTGTAATCCCAGCACTCGGGAGGCTGAGACAGGAGGATTGTTGTGAGTTCGAGACCAGCCTGAGCTACAAAGTGAGCTCGAGGCCAGCCTGAACTGCATAGTGAGACCCTGTCTCAAAAAGACAAAAAAAAAAAAAAAAAAAGAAAGAAAAAAAAAAAAAAGAAAATCTAGCCGCTGGAGGCTTCCTGAGGACCAAGTGTGTGGTCAGCAAAGCTTGAGGGTGTTTTTCGGAGAGCTCACCGTCGGGGAAGGTCAAGCCACTCTCCGCCATCTACTCATGCATCCTGCTGCTAATGCCAGCCCGAGCTTGCAGATACCGGTACATGCAGGCTCCTGGCAGGGAAGGGGCTCTTCCGTCGCGGCCTCACCGCGCGCGGGCACCCGGCGCTCTGCCCCCTGACCGCTACTTCATCGTAAACGCTCAGACAATCCAGGGATATAGCTCAGTGGCACAGTGCCTCCTGGGCAATCGCAGGGTCCTGAGTTCAATTCTGTTAAAAAAAAAAAAAAAAAAAAAAAAAAAAAGTAGGTGCCAGGGAGATGGCTCAGTAGAATAAGCGCTTCCCTGGCAAGCGCAAAGGTCTGATCTGAGTTCAATCCCCAGTTCCGCAAAAAAAAAAGTAAACGGTCAGAGAGTGCCCAGAGCGCCGCAATGAGCCGGGGACTCGCGATCCCACAAGAGCACGCAGGGGCCGCTGGGGAGACCCCGAGTTTAGTTGCAGCGCCCTCCCCGCAAAGCGGACTCCCGGGCCATTACATAACGCGGAACCCGAAGCATTCTGGAGCCGGCGCCCCACGGACCAGGAGCCCAGCGGCCCAGGACCGGAAGCCCGAGACCTGCACTTCCGGCAGGAGGGGGGTGGGCCGAGTCGCTGGCGCGGCGTGTAGTGGTGAGCACTGGGTCAAGCAGCTCTTAATTTGCACCCGGAGGTGGGTCTGTTTCTCCGAGGACTGGATAGCTTCCCAGGCTCCAGTAAACAAAACTGGGTGTATGCGTGTGGCGAGCGGTTTCCCGAGCCCCAGTAAACGGAGTGGGGGGAGAAGAGGGGGTTGTAATGTAGTCATCTTGCTGCCAGAGTGCCGCCTGAAGCCTGTGCGGACCTGCTTGTGCGTCTGTTTTAAAGCTACGTGATACTTATATTGGATCCCCATGTCCTATCTACACTATTTGACTCAGTCCTTGTTATCTTTGTCCTTTTAAACCAAATTAAAGCCGCCATTGAAGAGCAGGACCATGGAAAGTAAACCGTTGGTGGTATCGAAACAGAAGACGGAAGTGGTCTGCGGGGTCCCCACGCAGGTGGTCTGCACAGCCTTCAGCAGCCACATTTTGGTGGTGGTAACCCAGTTCGGGAAGATGGGCACCCTGGTCTCCCTGGAGCCCAGCAACGTGGCCAACGACGTCAGCACGCCGGTGCTCACCACAAAAGTCCTTCTTGGGCAGGATGAGGTAGAGTGGTTGGGAAGGGACCCCAGGGTGGAAGAGAAAGGGCATCTGCCTGCCCTTGGCGATGCGCTTCCCAGCCTGTCAGCATTTTGTCCAGCAGATAAGTGGAGATACTGATTTTGTAATGCGGGCTGCCTCCTCAGTTTGACCCTGTCCTGATACATTATGGTAATGAGTGGCTGCACGTGCTCCATGACACTTGACAGCATCTCCCTCTGCCGATTTGTCTTTCATGAGTCCTTTCAGATTAGAAATAGGTGGGGAGAGAGACAAAGACTGCACCAAGGAAATAAGCTTAATGATGCCTCTGTAGTGGTTTGTTTATATCTGGAGGTCTAGTGCCTCCATGGAGCTCTTGAGTCATTGCGGCGTCAGGCTTAATAGTAGTGTGGGAAGCCAGAATTACTTAATGAAAGCATCAGAAAAAAAAAAAAAAACAACAACGTAGGATCTCTGCAGTTACCATGGTTTTCTCCCTGTCACCAGCCTCTCATCCACGTCTTTGCAAAGAACTTGGTGGCATTTGTGTCTCAAGAAGCTGGAAACAGACCAGTCCTCCTCGCCATAGCAGTGAAGGAAAAGAACATGGAGGGATTGAAGGCCTTGAAGGAGGTGATCCGAGTGTGCCAGGTGTGGTGACCTGGAGTCAGGAGTATACGCCACTCAGCAAGACCAGCTGGACATAGTCCCTTTGTAGGGTCTCAGAGACCAGCCCTTTGGCACAGTCAAAAGGAAAAGCTTTCACTGTCGCCACAAAGAACCTCCATCTCTTCAGGCAGACCCTCGCTGTTTGTGACTGCATAGAAGCAGTAGGGACCCTGGGGATAGTTCTCACAGCGCTCTGATCCTTGAATCTACTTGGGAGTGGACAGTATGAGTCAGCAGGCATGACTCGTGGCCCTCCGGGGGCAGTGTCACTGGAGGAGGAGTTTTTTTTTTATTAAAAGTAAATATCATGTTATACTTCACCATCCTTCGTAATAACACTGCGAAATTCTGGTCACACTGTGAATTCAGTTTCATGTACCTCAGGTGGGAGGAAGACTTCATGTTTAGCAAAAATGCCATCCACACTTGACCAGGGAGGTGAGTCCTCAGAGTGCCTCTGGGTATGTTGTTGTCCTGCCCCTCCCCAGTGGGTTCTCAGTGTTGGCTTCTGTCCAGGTGGTGTTCTGTACTTTTATAAAGAGTGCCAGGAGACTCTGCCTGTCTCCCCTGCGCCCTCCTTGATGGGAGGGAACAATGTACAGGGGGTCAGAGTTATAACAAGGACAATAAGGGTGGCACCACAAGTGGTTGCTAAGGCTGGACAAGAAGACCATTGTGAGGGACAGGTGGCTGTAGGCCGACCCTGAGCTCAGTGAGGAACTTGGAGGGTTTTGAGTAGGATTAGGTCCACCCTTTAGAAATAGTCCTAAGAGATACTTGCAGGGATTGTTAAGGGCTAGGATCAGGTATTGCCCTAAGAGTGGCATTTGTGCCACAGAATTGGCTGTGAGTGGCAGCCTGAACCCTGGGCTGTCCCTCCTACAGCAGGACCAGCATCACCAGTCCCACTCCAGTTAGGAGTTTTGATGCTACAAAGTGAAATCTTTGGCCCACCTGAAGCTCTGATGGTCTCTGGTGAGAAGGCAGAGGCAGCTGAGAAGACGGGGCTGCAGAGAAGTAGATTGTGCACTTCCTGGGATCAAGGGTGCACAGAAGGTTCAGGTGGTGCCTGGGTGTTCGTGAAAGTAGGAAGGGTTGTTTGCATTTAGTTTGTGTTTGAACTAGTGGCTCAGAGACCTGTGATTTTCCTTACTCTTAGGAACCTTTCTGTAGGCCAGGTAGAGTGAATTGAGAAAGTAGGTCTGCTGAAGGTGGCAGAGATGCCTGCCCCAATGCTTCTTCCTGCAGTAGGAGTATATGTACACCTGTGCCCTACCACCTAGCCCTCAGGAGATCCCAGATCCATTCCTGGCAGGCAGGACCCACTCTTACCCAGCCTTCCTCACTCCACAGCTTTACCCAGCTAGGAGAGCAGCCTTCACAGTCTGCCAGGTACCTTCCCCACTTCTATACAGGCATCTCCTATAGAGCCCCACACATTTCATCGCAAGTAGCGTCAGCCCTGTGGAGGACCTGAACCCCACAAATCTTAAAGACCATAGAAGCATGAACTTAAAAAGGAAAGACAGGTGGGATCACAAGCTGCTGGGGTAAGGAAAGTGCTTGGGTCCACTAGGGTGGGCTGAAAAGGAGCAGGAGCCTGCTCTGGAGAATTCATCTTGAGTATAAGTAAAGACTTAGCATCATTAGGTTAGCACCATGGAGCAGGCTTTGGGGCAAAAATTTTCTTAACTCACTGTCAGCCTATAAATATCCATACTTGTCCTCTAAAACTGATTCTGTCCGAAGAGCCACAGCTCTCTTCACAGAACACATCCAAGGAAGCTGACCCTGGGTCTGCCCCAGTCAGATCTGAATTCAGGTCTGTGGCTTTAGTTTCCCATTCTGGTCCACAAATGAGGTAGTTCCTGTGGCCTATTTCTGCTCAACCCTCAGAACTCACCCCTTGGACCAGGGACCTGTCTAGCAGGCGCAAGGTCCTGAGGTTGATCTCCAGTACAAAAAACAACCAAAAAAAAAAAACCTATGTGCTTTTGCAGACAAGGAAACTGAGGCAAGAGAGGAGGCCACAAAGCTACCTTGGTAGTGAGAAGAGCTGGGAGCCTGGGGACCTATTGTTCCCACCACCAGACTTGTCTGTGGTTCACTGTCCCTGTGTTGTTTTAACTATATCAAAGGAATAACAATCCTCCAAGATGCCAAGGTCAGTCTTTCCTCTAGGCTTCTGTCTGGCTCTAATTCAGGCTCTTCCTTTGAGAGTCTCCTAAGAGCCAGCCCTGACAGGTCACTCCCTCTTAAGTGGGTCCCATGACCCCTTTCCCCCTACCCCCTACTTAAGAGGCAGGTAGTAGAGACAATTGAGAAAGATGAGATAGTTGCTCAGAGATGCCAGGGTATAAGTGCTGGCCAGGGCAGTAAGTAGTGGTCAGGGCAAGAAGGCAGCTCTGCCCCTATTATTTGTGTGGCCCTCAGGTGGCCTGGCCTGAAGGTGATACTAAAGCTGACCTGGAGCTGAACCCAGTCCCCAAAGGCTTCCTCTAAATTACACTTACTCAAGAGCTGCCCAAAGTGCTCTGCTAGTATGAACAAACAGGCTTGAGGTGTATCACAGAGGTACAGTACTTCCCTCAGTTGCTCCAGGCCCTGAGCTGGCTCCTAGTGCTGTCCTATTTACTGTTGACTATAAAAATATAGTCAACAGTAAATACCTTTAGGAGCTCAGCCAGAGCCCCTTGAACACACTGTCATCCCTCCAGAATCAGGCTGGTTCCCCAAAGAGTCACAATCCACTAGCTCCCCATACAAACAATTCATTCCCAGCCGCCAGCACTCAGAGATCTATAATGAGGGCCTGTGTCTGGCGCTTACCCAGCCATCAAACTACAATTTCCAGGCCCTCACTGTCTAATGTGGTAGGGAAGGTTAGGTTGATGTGTGCCAATCTGCACAGTTGCAGGCAGGAGAGGGTCTGTCTTCAAGGCTGTTCCTTCCCTCCCCTAGTTTTCCCAATTTTCTGTTGAGCTGCATGAGGTGTCCCATATTCCTCCTTCATTCCCATCCTTTCCCAGGGCTCAAGCACACCTAAGGTAAAAAGTTCCAGAAGGGTAGCTGTTCTTGGGATCAGGCAGCTCCTATATCCTGGAGTTTGACCACCTGTTTCCCCCACACCAGTTACTGTGACACACAGACTGAGACCACACAGGGAAGAGTGAGCTGGCCCAGACTCAGTTTAGCTCTTGGGAGGGGAATTGGAAAAGGGAACAAGGCCTGACAGGTGGGGTGAACTCAGGCCTGTACGGTGTGCCAGTAGCTGAAGAGGGGTGCTGTCACTGGAGCTTATCATTTGGCATCATAGTAAGAAAAACAGGACCAGCCTGCCTGTGTGGGTAAAAGGTGTCCTGGTTGAAGTGAGGGTTCCTGCAAAAACGTTGAGGCCCAAGACACTCGAGCCCTGAGAACACATGTTTCAAAACCAAGCCCACAATTTCTGAGGACTGCCTTGAGCATGAATGAGTACAGCATCTCACAAGGGGCCCCCAGGAGCCCAGGGAAGGCTTTGCTGAACTTCGAGGCCTGACCTACTGAGGTGCACAGGCCTGGGAAGCTGAGGACAAACAGACTGCCTTCTTCATACCAGGACCTGGAAAGAAATACAAGGTAGGACCAGGAGGGAAGCATTTTGGAAAAACAGGAAGTGAGGAGGAGGAAAAGAGAGCTCCAGGAAAAGCTACCCAGCAACGCAGGAGGCCCCATAGAAACTCATGGACCTCTCTGAAGCCACAATCAGGACTCAGGCACCTGCTCTACCATCTGTCAACCTTTAGCCCACACCATCTAAGGACAAGGAATGTTCCTCACAGATGAAACTTGGGACAAAGCAGTGACCTCTCTGAGCCGCACCAGTGCATGTCCTTATCCCCAGGGACTGGAGAACCATTGTTCTCAGCCTGTGAAAGGCCCGAAACACGCATATTCCAGTAGTCCTGTGAACCAGTATGCATATGGCTATAACCAGAGCGTGGCAGCAATGCTTGTCCTCTGCCTCCCTGAAGCTGTTTGGGGATGCAGGGACCAAGGACGGGGGGGAAATGGAGAGTTGTAGACGGAAGGGAGGCTGGCTGGAGATAGGCTGGTCACCTAGGACCTTAGTTCCTATGGGACACAGGCATCACCACACCCTGTTGATGTGACCCTGGTGGCAGTGACCACCCCACCCTTGGTAGATAGCCACCAGAAAGCCACCAGGCCCACAGGCTGCAAGGAGGGGCAGGTGGGTGTGGCAAGGGTGAAGGCTGGCCCCAGAACCTGGGCTGGGTAGCTGAGGGTGTGGCCCAGCAGAGTCTGCTTGAGCAGGTAGGGCTGGCTCAGCAGGGCTGAGAGGTTTCTGGGCAGAGCAAGGGTGTGCGGGGACCCTGCTGCCCAGCTGCTGTGAAGAGGGCACCTGAGGGGTGAAGGCTACGCTGTGTGGATTAGCTCTCCCAGGCCTGGAGGCTGCAAAGTGTGTCCTGTGTCTGGAAACTGAGCTGCAAGCCTATCAGGGTCCCTGCCAGCAGCTGAGAGCCACCAGGGAGGTGAGCTGTGTGTGTGTGGGACTCAAGTGGGAGGGACATGGTTTCCAGATTGGGGCCCCAAAGCTCTAGTGAGGTGGGGGTTCCTGGAGAAAAAAACCCACTCCTGAAATTCTGAGTTATGCCACTCTGTCCCCATCCTATCTCGAACCCAGAGGCCATGCCCCACCAGCTGCAGGATGCCACCAAAAAATGTCTTAGCAGGGCCACACCCAAGGCTGGCAGCTACTGTGGGGAAAGGCAGGCATGGATAGGTCCCATCAGGTTGTCCAAGGCCTGGGGTTGGCAGCAGGAAGGACACAGACCCACAGTGTGGAGAGTGGTGTCCCCATGTTTCCAGGATGGCCCACCCTGGGTCCTGGGGCTGGTGGACACTGGCAGCGGCAGCCCAGGGGCCAGAAGCTGAGGCCACCCACCCCTCCCCTGAATGCAGACACCAGGCCACTTGGGCAGCTGCAGCTCAGTCCCAGGTTCCTGCTGTACAGGACGACTCTAGACAGAGATGCACTTTGAAGTGGCCTGCAGCCGCCTAAAAAGAGTAGCAGGCAAAAGGCAGCCTCTGTCTCCATTCTGAGTGCTGTGACCTACAAAGCCATGCACAGAACTCAGGTTGCATAAGGAAACTGAGGCACAGATTGGCACAGGATTTGCCAAAAGGCTGCTTCCTCCCCAGATAGGAGTAGCATCCTGGCCACCAGGAGGCAGTGCCACCTACATGACTGTGGGAAGGCGTGCTAGGGACAGGACTAGACTGGAAGGAACAGGGAGGTGGGGGATAGATGGTTTCCTGGTCCCTAGAATGGAGAGCAGTGTGTTACCCATGTCTTCCATAACCTGCAGGGCTGTGGGCAGGACCAGACGCCAGCTCATCCCCTGCCTCCCCCTGAGCCCCATCCTGCTTTTGACTCCTTGGCCTGAGTACCCGGGGACTGCGCCCCCCACAACACCCCCCTCCCCGTGTCCTAAGGGTGGTGTTCCTTGATTCCCAGCCATTGCATGGACCGAAAGAGGAAGCTCAATGGCAAGTGCCACTGGCTACTTGGGGCATCTGCTAGGGTGGGCCCTAAGAGGGAGCCATGGGACTTGGAAAATCCGGGTGCCAGGAGGATTTTATCTGTAGGCCTGAAGCAAGTCCTATCACCTGGGCTGCATGGTGCTACTTAGCCTGGGGTACAGAATGTGGGGGACAACTGGGCACCAGAGATGATGTTGGAAAGCATAGTTAACCCTTGTGCAGAGAGAAGCAAGATGGCTAGCTGGGGACAGGTTACTACTGGTTATTACCAGCAGTCAGGCCCAGAGCCATGGGCATTAGGGCAAAAGGCAGGGCTGAGGAAGGAGGGTCAAGGTACATGGGTATAAGGCTGGCTCTGGGGCATCTTGGCTCTCCTGGGCCTCTGAGCTTTCTGGAATAGCAAGAATCTGGTCTCCTGGCTGCATAAACAGTGGTCAGAGGTCCTGCTGCCCAGATGTGGACAGGCAAGTCTGTCCTGCTGTAGGCTTGGTCAGTGTCTGGCCCTCCCCTTGGGAAATCAGTCTGGGCCTGCCCAGCTCTCTTGAATGGTGCAGGCCATGACCCCCTGGCCTCCAAATGAGATTTGGTCAGCTGGGGACTCAGCACCCTTGTGCCTAACTACAGCAGCATGTGGTCTTGTGCAGAGCTCTGGGCCCCTGGGGTGGCTATGTGGTTACAAGTGCACCCTGACCCCTGGGGTAGACTAAGGAGAGCTATCCCAGCCCCCAGCCATGGCGGGGCCCACATGCTAAACCCAGGAGAAGTCCCCCCAGCATGCCTTCACAGCCCTAATATCCCATCAGAATGCTGTGCTCTTTGTTAAAGTCAGTGTCACCACCCTTGGCTGGAGGAGGGGCAAGCACCCAGCCAAGACCACCCTCCCTCAGGGCAGTGAGACAGAGTGGTCCCACTGGGCTGTGGGGGCTGATGTGGGTTCCAGGGATATAGGGTTAGGCATTGTCACTGGCTCCAGACCCCAGGCCAACATCAGCTACAAGACAGTGGGGTAGAACCCTAGCCAAGAGGGCCACAGGGACCCTGGTCCTCGTCTGGCCCTGCCTCTGCTCACCACGGATAAGGCTTGCCTTTTTCCCAGAAGGCAGACCAGCCACCTGGTAGTCAGTCCCAGTAGAGGTCAGCAGAGATCCAGGAGATACCTAGGCTTCAGATATAGGGGCAGAGCTGGTGATGGCCCTGGATTCTGGGGCTTCCCACTTATCCCTCCTTCTCTAAGGGCTGTGCAACCCTTATGGAGGAATTATTCCCTCAAGCCTCAGTCTCATCCTCTGTGAAATGGGTCTGACAGGCCCACTCTCTGAAGGGGATTATGAGAAGGGCAGTAATGCCCAGACAAAGAGGTGAGGTCCTGAGGGCTACAATCTGTGGTCTGCCCAAGTCTCAGGATGAACCGTTTGCTGGCACTAGGCGCAGCTGGGAGCTGTGGGGGAGGGGTGGCAATAGCCTCCTGAGGCAGGAGGAGGGCTGAACACTGGACCCTTCCCACCTGTGTGTCCTTTAGTGTGCCCAGGATGGGCATTGGATGCACTAGGAAGATGCCCAGCCCGGGCAGAGCCAGTGCAGAGCTGGGTATGGTGAGACCACCCTGGGAGGCTCAGAACCAGGAGAGACCTGTGTTCAGGAAGGGAGGTCACAGGTGGCAGTACTCAGATCACACCGTGTGCTTCCTCCATCCCCAGGAAGCAGGCATGGCTGCCATGTCTTGCAGGTAGGGACACAAGAGCACCAAGCTTGTCTGCCCAGCCTAATGCCTGGGCCCCTGCAGATGCGGGACAAGAGGGAGGCATGTGTTGGTGAGAACAGAGGCTGGGCTGAGGCTGCAGGGGTGCACACTGGCACCCAGTTCCTGCCCTGTTTGGGCCCTGGACTAAACCCGCCTTACAGATGGGAATACAGAGGCCCAGAGGGACAAAGGGTCTGCCAGAGTGGCTCAGGGTGCCCCTAGGAGTGCCTGTGTCGGAGGACCAGAGAAGGTGACCCAGGAAAGAGAAGGAAAATGAGTAGGGGTAGCAGAAGGCTGATCACCACTTTTCAAATACCCAGTTTATAAAACACCTGCAAGGGCCAGGGAGATGGCTCAGTGGAATAAGCGATTTGCTGGCAAGTGCAAGGGCCTGAGTTCAATCTCCGGTTCCAAAAAAAAAAAAACACCTGCAAGGCCCAGTGCTTAGGGGAAGGGAGATGCAGCCAAAGCCACCTCCTGAGGGTTTCCTAGAGACACTGGCTAACAACATTTCAGACTGGGATAGAAGTGGCCATCATGGGAGCAAGGGACAGCTGGGACTGATGGGGCTTCTCAAGGGTTGCAGACCCACAGGGTACACGAGCCAGCACAGGCTCACAATGGAAGGACAGAGTCTGGGAGTCCCTTGGTCTGAATCCAGCATCCATGCCGTGAGCCTCCCTAGAGTGAGGGCCCCTTAGTCATCCTGGGAAGTCCCTCTGATACCCAATCACAGTGTTTCTGCATCTACTCAATCATCCCACCATCAGCCTGGGCAAAGGCCTACAGATTCTTCTCATGCCAGGTTCTAGAGACAAAACAGGCATGGGCCAAGGCTTCGGTTTCCTCACCAGAGCACGAATGGGTCCTGTGAAGCCCTGTCTATGACCCTACATCAATCTTTACCTTTCAAAGTCCCCAAGCCACTGTTTTGTATTATTATTAATAGTAGTAGTAGTAGTACCAGGGCCTTGTGCTTGCCAGGCAGGTACTGTGCCACTGAGCGACATCCCCAGTCTCTATGTTGTCTGCTTAAATGTTCTTAATGACAGTAACAATACCAGTACCAAAAAGTCCGGCCCCCACACAGCTTGTGTCTCTGCAGGGCCCAGAAGCAGGACAAGAGGCTCAGGGTGGGCACCTTTGATACACAGGAGCAGCTCACCTTGGCTGCAGATATTGCAGACACTGTCTTCTGACCCTGTCCAATGGGCCCACAGCCTAGAGGGCCATGACACAGCAGGCTCACACACACACAGGATATCAGAGGACACTTGAGGCAGTGTAACGGTGGCACCGAGACCATAAGACAAGGAGCCACCTGGAGGAGATGTTGGTGCAGATGTTCCCGAGCAGGCTTGGCTCAGAGAGGGCCAGGCTCAGGAGCAGGAGTGGGAGGGCCCAGGGCCAGTGTGTTGGGAAGGGAGCTACTGAGAACCAGGCTCACTGGGAGAAATGTGGATGGGCAGTGACCCAGGAGTTGATGACCCCAGACCCACAGTGGTTCCAGAGAATGCTGGACACAGGGATGAGCCGAGTCCCCAAGTCCCACCATGATGAAAGGAATCATTTTTCTGGGGCCTCAAGGATGGTCAGGTGGCAGGAACAACAAAGTGTGTGGCACTAAGCCCTCACAGAGCAGCCACGTCTGACCAGCACCCCCAGCACTGTGAGCAGTGACCAAAACCTTCCAAAAGCAGAGCGGTGGGACAGGTCAGGGTCTGAGCTCCAGTTCCAGACTCAGCGAGGCCCAGTAACCCAGCCTGTCACCCCTGAACCCCTCCCTACAACACAGCAAATGTCTCCAGTGCACCCCCTGGGCCCTTGTGCTTTGTTAAAACTCACATAGCACAATCTGCCCCTCCATAAGTTAATCCAGTAGCAATAAGTATATCCAGTCACCATGAGTGTCCAACTTTCTTATCACCTCAAAGACCCTATGGTTGAGTTCCCTACTCCTCTGCCCTTGTGACCTGGGGCTTCTAGTCCAGGACCCCACCTCAGCCCAAACAGACCCCTCCCACTCATCCCGCAGTGACCGCAGCCCAGCCACCTGGCCCAATCAGGTGAAGGGCACCTATAGGCCTGCTGGTTCCTGGAGCCAGCTGCCACTGAGCAAACAGCCTGAGGGATAGAGTGTCACAGGGAGGGGACAGGTCTGGCTCCTCCCCTCCCAGTTCTCCCCAGGTGGGCCACTGGACAGGTGAGGCCTTGCCTGATACAGTCCTCCTGATAGCAGCTCGCCCCACCTCCCAGTGGGCCGCCAGTGGAGCCACGTGGCCACTCGAATGACCAGCCCGTCGTTCCCGGAGGCTGGGCCTGCCAGGGCTGTGCCAGGAGCTTCCTGCCTGCGGAGGTAGGCTCTGGGCCCAGTGACCACCAACTGGAGTGGGGAGGCAGGCTGTCTAGGGCTGCCGGGTGGGAATGGATTTGCGCCAGAGGCCTGAGAAGCTTGTCCACAGCCTGAGGAGCAGGCAACCCGCCAGAGGGCAGGCAGGCGGGGGCCAGGGAGGCACAGCCAAGCAGCGTGGGGGGGGCTGTGCCACCATGAGCGGGCTTCTCCCACCCCTCCAGGCAGATGGGACAGAGGGGCTCCCATTTCCTAGACCTAGGTAGAAGCAGTCTTTGACTCCTAAGCCACAGATTCCCCCAAAGCCCAAGGCATCAGATGTGGAGTTTGCTATAAACAAGGGGGAAACAAAGGGATGTCCCCAAGACACAAGCAACTGAGATCCAACCCCTGGGCAGGAAGAGGCCAGGGCCCCTTGCATAGATGGTGCCAAGGGCTGCCTCAGGCCAAGGGAGAGGTGGGACAGTCTGATCCAAATTCCCATAAAAAGAGACAGGTGGACCCACAGCCTGGAAGCCAGAGGTTCCAGGGACAGCAGCCAGGGGGAGACCTGCCCCCACCATGCTGAGGAAGAAGCGCATGGCCTGGAGGAGCCTCCCTCTGGTGACCCCTGCCCTGCCCCGCCCCTGCCAGGCAGAAGCTGTCCCTTGGCCTTCAGTCTTCCCCCACATCCTCCCCCTCTGCAGATGAGTAATATCTCAGGGCTCCTGCGAATGACTGGAGCACCCCTGGCACCCTCAGCCTGGCCACCACCCAGCCCCCCAGCAGCCATGCCCATGGTGCCTGCAGGGCCACAGATGGACAATGTGGGCAACAGCTCCCAGGGAGATCCGCAGCTCTTTCTCACCACGGCACTGGCCCGAGGCATCTCTGGCATCTTCGTGTGGGCCGCTCTGGTGCTCACCTGCCACCAGGTAAGTCCTCCCCCAACTCTGAGCCTCCCTGGAGAGTGCTTTCCACAGGATATCATGCAACTGAGCCAGTGCATCAATGGACCTGGAGCAATGGCCCACAGGACCAGACACCAAGGCCTGGTGGGACCAGGGCACAGGACCCGGGGTCCTCAGGGTGGCATTAGGCACAGACACCAGGGAAAGAACCCTCCTCAGGATCTGCTGTGTGGAAGCCAGGCCTGAAAAGGGAAGTCTTCCAGGCAGGGGGCAGAATGTGGCAAGGTACCTCCTGGCATTGCATAGGCCCCTCGCCCTGCTTGATGGGACAGCCATGCAGTCCATTTCACAGATAAGAACACCAAGGCTGAAGCAGACCAAGGATCTCTCCCAGGCCATGTAGCCAGGAGAAAAACAAGGCCTTCTTCCCCTAACCCCCAGAGAGGTGGCACCCCAGGGTAGAGTGGCTTGGGCTCTGCTCTGTAGGAAACTTCAAGCTAGAAGCAGATAGCAGGGAGCTGAGGGCATGGGGAGTCAGAGGAGGGAACCAGGGGAACAGAGACCTGCAGCTGGGGACAGGAGCTAGGGGTGGGTGGTGGGTGGAGCTTGGGGAGGGGTACAAGGTACTGGCTCAGCCTGGCCAGAGAGCACAGGGCTCCTGCAGGCAAGGCTGCTCCTCAGTCTGCACACATAGTCCCAGGCCTGCTCCATTAGTGAGAAAGACACCCCAAGAACTGTCAGGCTCAGCAGCCAGGAAGGTTTGGGGTGGTGGGGACACAAGAACAGTCAGAAACAGGACCATCCTGAGCAGCCTCAGGTGCAGAGAGAGGTGCAGGAACATGTGCCGGGAGACACGACACAGAGGCAGGAGGTGAGAATCTTGAGGGGATGGAGGGGATGGGGCTTGGCTGGGTGGAGACAGGGAAAAGATAGTGGAGAACCACTCCCACTGGCTCATCTGGCCTTATCTATAGGCAGGGGAGCCCAGGGGCAGGGGCCCTATGTGTGACACTGACTGGGTGGCGCATGACTGGTATCAGAATCCAAGGAGTGCATGGTATGTCCCTGAGAACCAGGGCCACAGAGGTGGTGTGGAGGCCAGCCTTCCTGCTAGAATAGCAGGGAAAACTTGGGGTTGTGCAGCCCGGGACAGGCTGTGTGTGTGGTTATGCCCGTGGCCTGGAGGGTGCGCCCTGGACAGGGCCTGTGGAGAGGCCTTATGCCATCCCCCGACCTCTAGCCAATGCCAGGCCTGCCTGGCAGAAGGGTCCTAGACATTCTACCCTTTTAGAATCAAATGGACAGAGAGGGGCTCAGTCCCTTGCTTTACAGATGAGGAAACCAAGGCTGGAAAGGACAGAGTGGCTTGCCAAGGTCACCAACCAGGCAGCGCCAGCCCCAGGAGAGGTCTCTTGACTCGGGTCATGCCGTGTCCTCCCACAGCACACAGGGGAGGTCTATGTGCCTGATAAGGAGCTGGCCCTGACACCGGCCTCCCTCCCTCTCTGAATCAGGAAGCAGCACAGCCTCCACCTGCCCTCTGCCCAGCCCTCTCCCCTGGGAAGCCACCCCACAGCGTCCCAGACACAGGACCTATGCACCCAGCTCCCCAGCCCCTTTTCCAGCCCTGTCCCTGTCATGTCCTTGTGGAAAGTGTGGGAAACCTGGTGAAGCTAAAAGGCAACAACTTTAATCACATTTCCCACAGCCAGAGATGAGACTTTGGTGGCCTCGTCCCATTTTCACCCAGCATTCCCAATACTTTGGGGTCTTGCTTGGTGTGCCATCCTGGCTCTTGGGTGTCCCATCTCATTAGAACACTTCCTCACAGGGCTGAGTTTCTGGGCATCATTTTTACAGGCTATATGGTATCCCATTCCTGCATACCCCTGCTGCATGACATAGTCCGCTCAGCCCCCTGGCATGGAGGCCCTTGTAGTCATTCCCTTCATATCCCTAGGATAAACACCCTCGTGTCTTTTCTCTGACTCCTGCACAGGTTTGTTCCTAGGCATAAAGGTCATAAATCCTTCACTGTCCCCGGGTTGAGAGCCAGACTGCCTTGCAGAGGACCTGCCTGGTCAGGGGCCGAGCATGTCTCCTGCCCTTCCCTGCTGCTGGCACTTGCCTGAGCTCAGGGAATTCTTGGTGAAGGAAGGAGCAAGTGAATGACTGAGGGCGCATCCTCTTATCACATGTTCCTAAGAGTAGGGCTGGTCTCACCCCTGAGGTAGCAACAAAACACAATGTATCCCACATGTGAAAGTTACTGAAGGAAGGGCTGGGGTGGGGGTAGCTCAGTGATATGTGGGAGGTCCTGGGCTTAATGTTTAGTGCTTTAAAAAATTGCTAACCCAGGCATGATGGCACACTCCTATAATCCCAGCACTCAGGAAGCTGCAAGTTTGAGGCCAGCATGCCTACATAGTAAGGTAAAGGCTGGCCTGAACTACATATTGAGAGCCTGTCTGAAAAAAAAAGACTAAAGGGCTGTGAAGATGGCTCAGTGAAAAAAGCACTTCCCTGGTGAGCTCAAGGGCCTGAGATCAATCCCCGGTTCCACCAAAAAAATACTAAAGAAGTAGACTTTGTTTCCTCACCTCAAAATGTCATATGGGAGACAGTGGGTATAATAAGCATAATGGTCAGGATTTAACCCTTCTGCAATGTCTCTGTTGCAACACCAGGCTAGATGCCATAAATGTACAGACTTTTTGTTTATTAAAAATTTAATCAGATGTGGTGGCACACACCTGTAATCTCAGCACTTTGGGAGGCTGAGGCAGGATGATTGTAAGTTTGAGCCCAGCCAGAGAAACTTGGCAAATGAAATACAATTTTAAAAATAAAATTTATTTTATTTTATTTTATTTTGGCGGAACCGGGGATTGAGCTCAGGTCCTTGTGCTTGCCATGCAAGCGCTTATTCTACTGAGATATCTCCCTAACCCCTAAAATTTGTAATTCCAGCACCTGGGAGGCTGAGGCAGAAGGATTATTGCGAGTTTGAGCCCAGCCTGAGCTACAAAATGAGCTTAAGGCCAGCCTAAAATGCATAGTGAGACCCTGTCTCAAAAAGACAAAAATAAAAATAAAAAATAAAAGTAAAAATAAATAAAATAAATTTTAAAAATTAAACAAGATTTCATCTCAGTGCAAAGGCCTTGGGTTCAATCCATAGTGGAAGGAAGGAAGGAAGGAAGGAAAGAAGGAAGGAAGGAAGGAAGGAAAGAAAATGCCTGGGATACAGTTCAGTGGCACCTGCCTGGCAAGCATGAGGTCCTGAGTTTGATTTGTGGTACAAAAAAAAAGGAAGGATATGATTGTGTTATAATCAGAAATATAAACTTAGTATATACTTACATGCTAAGTATGTATTTATTTTATATATGACTACAACACAGCAGTGTTTACTTTCTATAACAAGCACACTTGCTGCAAAAGACTAGGGAATACAGGGCACAGGGTGGCTCTGTCCGCCCGCCTCCTTGCTGGTGCACACGAGGCAGGGGAGTGGCAGGGAGCAGCCCTCGTGTCCTCTCGCTTGCCCAGATCTACCTGCACCTGCGCTCCTACACCGTGCCCTGCGAGCAGCGCTACATCATCCGGCTGCTGCTCATTGTACCCATCTATGCCTTCGACTCCTGGCTCAGCCTCCTCCTCCTCGGTGCCCAAGAGTACTACATCTATTTCGACTCTGTGCGTGACTGCTATGAAGGTGACACGCAGGGCTGAGTCTGGGAGGCTGCATGGTGGATGAGAGAGGCCAAGGGCGGGCAACAAGCTTGGGGTGTCAGACTCTAGGCCTCAAGTAATGCATGCTGGCAAGGGGTGCCCAGTGCAGCCATGACCGCCTCGGACATGGGCAATGCAACTCCACTCTCAGGGCCCACGAATTTTGTGTAGGCTTGGCAGGAACCTGGACCATGGGCTCACAGCTGCCCCTGTCATCCTGCAGCCTTCGTCATTTACAGCTTCCTGAGCCTCTGCTTCCAGTACCTGGGGGGTGAGAGTACCATCATGGCTGAGATCCGGGGCAGGCCCATCAAGTAAGCCCCTCCCCCAATTGTCCACCAGTGCCCTAGGTTGGCCAGGGCAGTCCCAAGCCCATCTCAGGGACTCCTTCCCCACAGGTCCAGCTGCTTCTATGGCACCTGCTGCCTCCGGGGCATGTCCTACTCCATTGGCTTCCTGCGCTTCTGCAAGCAGGTGGGTGGCCTCCCCCCTCCCTCCACCTCCCACCTTCCAGGCAACACCAGGCTGTGCCTGCCACTGGGTGTGCAGGGCTGGCTCACTGTGCTGCTCACCCTCACCCACTACCCCCAGGCCACCCTGCAGTTCTGCATTGTGAAGCCCATCATGGCCTTGACAACCATTGTCCTCCAGGCATTTGGCAAATACCATGATGGAGACTTCAAGTAAGTAGAGGGAGTGTGAGGGGCCCTAACAGGTACGGGGCTCAGGAGGACAGTCCTTGACTCAAAGAGGGCCCCCCAAGAGTGGGGATGAAGTGGGTGAGACTCAGAGCTGGTCTCAGCACAGTCTTTGTGCTAGGGACTCAAAGAGGGTGGTAGATTCAGGGGTAAGGGAGCCTGGCACTCTACCCAGTAGGCAGGGTAAGACTGGGGAGGGAGCCTGCCAAGGCACATCCACAGGAACACACACACACACACACACACAAACAGATGTACACACACACCTCACATTCATAGCTTCTCGTATGAACACATCCATTACCAATGATCACACACTTGCTTGTACCCACAACACAGGAACCCTTCCTTTGGGCTGTGGCTGTTAGATAAAGTTGTGGAGTTGGTTTTCTGAAGGGCAGTGAGGTCCTTCCTGCCAACAGAGGGGAGCCTGCCCCCCAACATACTCAGGAAGCCCCAAAGAACCCACTGCCCTTGGGGGGTCACTGTTACAGCACTTCCCAGGCCCCCCCTGACTGTAGTTCTCCGGCCCAGCGTCCACAGCGGCTACCTGTACGTGACCCTGGTCTACAACACCTCAGTCAGCCTGGCCCTCTACGCGCTGTTCCTCTTCTACTTTGCCACCAGGGACCTCCTGCGGCCCTTTGAGCCTGTCCTGAAGTTCCTCACCATCAAGGCGGTCATATTCCTCTCCTTCTGGCAGGGTGGGTGGCCAGGAGCAATTATGAGGCCAGGCCTTACCCCCAGAATCTAGTTCCAATCACACCTGTGCCCCGGTCTTACGTGTCCTTAGTTTCCCCAGTGCTCCAGGAACAAAGATGTGGTGGGGTCAGCAAGAGGAGTCACGAGGATGGCATGGTGAGACTGCCCTGTGGCTTCTCCAAACCTGTCCTGCCAGGCCCCCATACAGGCTGCAGGCACTCATTTTCCCCTCTGCAGACCGTACAGCTACAGGTGGGCCCCAGGCCCAGGACTCAACCTGCCAGGCTAATGACCTCTGACTGTGGAGGTGCCTGGCCCCTGTGAACCTCAGCTCCACCTCCCACAGAAGCAGGCCACATGGACAGGATGTCCCAGTCCAACCTTGGTGGGAGCCTTGGCTAAGGCCAGCTAGAGTCCAGCCTTCCATACAGAGCCAGGACCTTAGTAGCAGCTGTCATCCCCAGGACTGCTGCTGGCCATCCTGGAGAGGTGTGGGGTCATCCCTGAGGTCCAGACCATTGATGGTGCCAGGGTAGGGGCTGGCACAGTGGCTGCCGGCTACCAGAACTTCCTCATCTGCATCGAGATGCTCTTTGCCTCTGTAGCCCTGCGCTACGCCTTCACCTGCCAGGTGTATGCCGAGAAGAAGGAGAACTCCCCAGGTAAGCCAGGTCCATCAGCCTGGCTGGGATAGGGCTAGCACCTCAAGCTGGGGGTGTACAGGGCTGGACAGGGGAACTGTCCCAGGCATCTGAGGGGGTGAGGGCTGAAGGAGATGGAGCTGTATAAGGACCACAGCCTCAAGGGCCTTCAGTGATGGGGGTGGGAGCTGGCATCCCTACTGATGGCTGTTCGGACCACAGTGGCCAAAGGAGGTGATAGACACAACCCAGGCTAGTGTCCCCTTGGAAACTGAAGGGGGTTCAGGGGGATGGGCTGCAAGGCCAGAGCTGAAGAGGAGGTACCAAGCTAGCTCAGTGATCCTGGGGTTACACTCTGCCAGCCAAACCAAGATCTGGACAAGCTGGAGCCCAGCTTGGGTGGCCTGGGGTGGATGAGGAGCAAAGCTAAAAGCTGTGTCACGGTTCTGGTCTATGATTGGGGAAGCTGCGGTGCAGGCACCACTGACCTCAGTCCACATGCTGCCTGCCCCCAGGCCCCCCAGCACCCATGCAGAGCATCTCCAGTGGCCTCAAGGAGACGATCAGCCCCCAGGATATCGTCCAAGATGCCATCCACAACTTCTCCCCGGCCTACCAGCAATACACACAGCAGGCCACACATGAGGCCCCAGTGCCTGGCCAGGGTAGGCATTCTTCACCCAATCCTCACCCTGACACAGCCTGTGGCCCTAGTGGAAGCCGGAGGAGCCGGAATGTGGAGAAGCGCATGCTGATCCCCTCAGAGGACCTGTAGGGACATGAGCTACCTAAGCCTCTGGTATGCACAGGGGCCTCCACCAACAGTCTCACCAAAGGCCTCGAAGAGCTCTCCTGTCTTGTGTCCAGCCCCGACTTGGGTATGTACTTTGGTACCTCAGACGAGCCTGAGAATGTACTAGGTGATCAGACAGCAGCCACAGGAGGCACTGAAGGGGAGGCACTAGTGTGGACCCACAGAACTTGAGAGTTGACTGCTCCTTGGATGGGACCGGCAGAGATGTACAGCCAGGCTGAGCAGCTACAGAGAGGGACACGGGAAGAGCTGGGCAGCCTGGCCTGGGACAGCAGAGGAATCACAGTGCTGAGGGCTGGGACCCTCAGGTGGGCCTAGCAAGAGTTACCTTGGGCACAGCCACAGGTGCGGCCCACCACACAGAGCCTCAGGGCAGCAGGAAGGGCTGGCTAGTGACCTGCTGTGCCCATGGAACTGCCTTTTTATTTATAAACACCTTGGACTTTCTAATGGCGTTGGTCTTCTGTTTGTGCAGCGCTGGTACCCCTAGCAACATAGCCCAAGAGGCTGCTCACATGGGGCCCACTGCTCTGGGATCTTCCTTGCCTGGACAGCCGCCTGTGGTATGGCTCAGAGCACCGGTGAGGCAGAGCATGGTCTTTGAGATCAGGAGCTAGGCAATATGCCACCATAGGGAGTCAGAGGACACCACCCTCCCAGCCGAGCCTCATGTGGGTGCCACCCTTCTGTGGGTGGATGAGGTCCCAGGTCCCAGCCTCCAGTGCCTAGACAGAGGCACAGATCCACCTTCTCCCCTCCAGCCCCTTATTCCAGTGCCCAAAAAACCTCAGGCAGGCCTTTCCTCAAAGCAGAAAGAGCTACATGGCCTTCACACACAAAAGCAAAGGCAGCTGGGATGGCACTGGAGGAGTTGCCCCTGGGCCCTGGCATGAGTGGTATCTTTCCATGGGGCATCCCAGGCATAGGGGTGAGTCTGGGTCCCATAGCACAGGAATGTAGGACCTGGGAGCTTGTGGACAGGGGATGGAGAGCCGAGCATCAGGATGGAATTAAGCACAGCAGACAAAAAGACCTGGAAGGCACCTCCCAGAATGGGTGCTTCCATCCTCTCCAACTGCCAGCCTCCATGGGCCAGGTCACCAGGGTGAGGGGGCTATGTGCCCCAAGCTTGGGGACTCAGCCAGGTGCAATTGACTAGCGTCAGCTAGAGTAGGGGCCACTCCCCACGTTCTTCCTCATGGCCCAAGGGACAGGGGACTCAAGGCCAGTAGCTTCTGCTGGGTGCCCAGGCTGATAAGATAGGGTTCCTCCCCGTGCCCAGCTGGGAAGTTCCACGCCCACTACCGCCATCTTATCATGCCCTCTGTATCCGGCAGGCCCAAGAAGCATCTTACAGCCTTGGGAGGAACCATGCTCCCAAGAGACCTGGGATAGGCTCCACACCTGGCTCTGTGTATGCCTAAGGCGTGTATGAGGTGCCCACAGTCCTGTACAGGAAGACAGCTATCGGGGGCGGGGGGTCTTGGGAACCTGACACCACCTGGGCTCCAGACAAAGCCGTTTGCTGGCCCTGACGGCATCTGGGGCTTCCACTTAGAAGCACCCCCATATGCAAAGCCTGGGGCAGGTGAGAAAGTCCCAAGAGGCACAGCAAGTTGCATGGAGTCAGAGTGCAGAAGCTGCAGACGCCTGTGCAGGCCCTGCTATTACGATGGTGAAGCTGTGAACTCTCACCACCTCTTGGAGGAAAAGTTAAAGAGTTGTCTAAACAGTGCATCCAGGCTGAGCTCTGCCAGCCTCCTAGTGGGAAGTGTGGGTGCCTCAGAGTAGGGGACCAACAGCAGTGTCTCAGTCTCATTCTAACTGATGAAAAGGGGCTCCAAGGACAGTCCACCCCCAGACTATGGGAGGGGGCTACTCCACAGGCAGGAGCTTGTGGCCCCTACATTTCCATCTGTGAGGTAGCCCTGGTGGAAAACCCCAAGGGGCAGATGCCTGGGAAGTTTCACTATTTCCCTACCATCCACAGCCTCCAAGATTTGGGCCTAGGATTCTGAGCGCACCCATCTTACAACCAAGGGTACAGCCACAGGGCCCTGGGTCAGCCACAGGGAGATCTGCACTATGAGGATTCACTCGGTCCCTACTGTTCCAGGGGCCATCATGCTTACCTTGCCCTACCTTCAGGGCTGAAGGTAGGACCTGCAAGGGGAAGATCCCACTGCAAGCTCACCTGTCCTTCTCTAAGCCCCACCCTGCCTGCGTGTGAGGCTACAGGGGCGGGGGCCGCTCACCTCAGGCCAGGCTAGAGGGACAGAATCCAGCCCTCCTGCCCTAGTTGTGCTCAGGCCCTGAGCTTGCCACTATGGGAGGATTTTGCCTTCTGCCCCAGACTCCATCCCTCCCTCATGCCTTATAGACTCATCTTCAAGCCCACCCCACTATAAAGGGACTCTGTGGCTCCCAGCTATAGTGCAGAAGCTGCATTCATGGTCAGAGGCCTCTGGCAGGGCAGGCCAGGAAGCTCAGGAACCCAACGGTAACCTAGCTGAGCCAGAGCAGAAGTAGCCAGTGCCACACCCTTGCTATCCTGGCCTTGGATCCTAACTTGATTCCCCAGAAGGGGGTTATGGTGGGCCAGGGTAGCAAGGCTGGGGGAGGGTGTGGACCTGCCCAGTGCATGCCAGGATGCCAAGTTCTTGGCTCCAAGAGTCAGGTCTGCACCAGAAGGACCTGAAACCAGGAGATTCTTTATTGCAAAGGTACAAAAGCAGTCACAGCAGCAACATGTACAGCAATAAATTAGGTGGTGGCCACGAGACAGGGTCAGGGAGGGCACAGACAAAAGTCCACAGCATATGATCTTCTCAATAATTTATATTGGGGAAAAAGCACAAAATAAATATTGAAATGAACTGTAAGTAGTAGGTGGCCAGGACAGACCAGTGAGCGTGTGTTCCTGCCGCCCTGGCAGGCAGAGTACTACCTTCTTTGGGAAGTTTGAGGCACCAGACAGAAAACAAACCCACAAAATAAAGAAGTCCTTGTCTTTCTTCTCAAAATAATAATAATAAAATTCCATATATTAAATTGTGACAATGAACTTTCAAGGGTCTGAAAAGAAAAGCAGGTGCTGCTTCCTTCCCAGGCCCTGAACAAGGCTCTGGGTAGTGATGGTAGCTCCATCCGCCCTGGAACCAAGGGCAGGGCACCTCCCACAGCCCAAGCCAAGCACCACAGTCAGCAATGGGCAACAACCCATGTCCAGCGGTCACCTGCCTGCTGCGTCCTACGAGATAGGGACACAAGCCCCAAGACTGGACAGAACTTGTATTGCTATGGCCTGCCCTGAGGGACTGTGCACACCACCCGCAGGGTCAGGGCTTGTCCAGAGCCTAGCATGCCTGGCACCATCTGCAGGCAGGAAGACCAAGGAGAGGCAGCAGGGACCCTCTGTCCACAGCAAGCAGCAGAACCCAGGAAGGAGGGTAATTTTCTCACCCCACCCACCATCCCTGGCAGCTCTGCATTAACAAAGATCTACAATATCAAACTGGAAAGGAAAAATTGTTATGAAAACTCTGTAAGATAAAATGTGTGTGTGTATATATATATATATTCTTCTCTTTAAATATTTTCCCATGGTCCTTACTGATATCCAATATGGATTACCTACCATGGCTATGGTATCAACAGCTTTTGTTAGGTTCCCAGTGGGGCCTTTGGTCTTTGTGGATCCCACGTGCCCTGGGCTGCGGCCCAGCTGGCCCTGGATTTCCCAGGGCCAGGAGGATGATCATGCCCCAACTACCACAAACTCCTAAAGAATTCCACTGACTCCTCACAGTAGACACACAGCTAGGCCACAACCCTGGGGGCTGTCTGTCCTTTTGGGCTGTCACCTGCCCTCCCCCCAATGTGGCCAACACCCTGCAAGTGAACTTGATGGTTTTCTGGGGGTCTCACTATGTAGACAGAGGGCAAGTCATGAAGAAGCCGGAAGTCCTTGCACTATGCCTGCTTATCACACATAGGGCTTCTACTGGCAAGACATAGGGCTGACATCCCACCAGCTCCCAATGGTGGCCCTGCAAAGACACAAAGGGGCCCTGTGGCAATGCTCAGAAGGAAGCCGGAAAGATTCCAAAAACATCAGCACCTTAAGAGTTTTACAGAGCAAGAGCAGGTGCCTACACAGTTAAGCACCACACCCACAGCCTAGCTGGGCTGCACAATGAGCCTGTCCCAGCCAGTAACCTCTGACTTGTATGCAGCACTGCCCAGGCTCCTCTGTACCCCAGGACCTGGGTCCCCCTCCCTGGCTCTTGCTCCATCCTCCCCACCTGACTGCTCTGCCTCCTCCTGCAATGGAAACTATGGTGACCCCTGGCCTGTGCCTCAGAATATCCTACACTGTCACCTCCACACCTACCAATATACCTGAAATCACAGAACACCTTCTATTGCCACTTCAACGCCCACCAACCTCCTCTCCTGAGAACAGCAGCCCTTCCCTACAGGCTACCCAATATTCCCCTTTTCACCCACACTAAGCACAGCTGGGAATAGTGGCTCCACGGAGACCAAACCTGCTCCCTGTTGACTGGTGGGAGACTTCTGCCCCCATCTCCACCTGTGGGTCAAATCCTGCACCTCCCTGTTTGACATTCTTGGGTCATGAAACACAGGGACATTCCATAACACTTGCACTACTCTCTGACACATACTTGACAGGCCTTTCCCACTCCCAACCCAGCTGCTCCTCCAAGGCTGGCCATGGGTGCTGTGATATGAGGCAGGCAGGCAGGCACGCGCGCACACACACACACACATACTCTCTCTCTCAGGCAGCCCTTCCCAAGTCAGCCTCACAGGGCCCAGCGAGAACACAAGAGCTGAAGCAGGTCACAGTGCATTTTCATGGGGACAACTGGAAGATCAGAGCTGTCAACAGGCCCCTGCCCCTCAGGCTGGCCAGAGCTCAGTGGAGGCTGGCTGGTAGGATGGGGCCAACAGGGTGCTCACAAAGGATGGAAGACGAGCCCCCACATTCAGCCTTAGTGGCTTGGCACCCTATGTGGATGCAGCGCCTTGGGATTCCAACAACTCTTGCAAATAGACATCAAGGGAGAAAGGTGGCGTGAGTGTGCATGTACATGTGAGTGTGCATGTGGGCGGTGGGTGGCTCTGGCTCACAAGAGCCTACTCTCCAATCTGGGCCGGTCACCCATCCTGCTATCCCTGCCCTTTGACCTCAAAGGTTCCACAGCGCACAGATGCTCAGTTTGTGCCAGGGATCCAGGGCAGGCATTGGGGACACGGCCCTGGCAGGCACTAGGATGCAGCCGAGAAGGGCACAGAAGTAGAAGAGATGTCAGTGGACTTGACAATGGTGATGACACTGGTGGTTGCCACCTTGGTTGGTGCGATGGGTCCACGGGCCACAGTGCGGGCAAAGGTCTGCAGGGCCTCATATTTGGCCCGTAGGGCATCGAGCTCCAGCCGCATGCTGCTGTTCTCACGGGCCAGCTTCTCCACCTCCTGCTGCAGCTCCACCCGCTGCCGCTCTAGCTCTTCCTTCTGGGTCACCCGCTTAATGCGGCAGCTGGCTGCGTAGCCGCGGTTCTTGAGTGTGCGCCGCCGCTGCTTCAAGCGAGTCACCTCCTCCTTGGTGAGCCCCCTTAGGTGCTGGTTCAGCTCCCGCACTGACATGGACACCAGCTCATCATCGCTAAGCACCGGGGCGTTCTCACCCACCTCCTTCTTGACCTGTGAGGCCGCAGAAAGGGTCAGTACCAGGAGAACTTAGCGTCCCTCAGGACTCGCCCCAAAGAGCCCAGAGGCCCAGCGGTATCTCATCTTCTATACAGGGAACAGTGTGACACCACAAGGCCACACTAGGCAGCTCACAGGCCCCACTGCTATCACTGTGGCCCTCTCTGAACAGGGCAGACAGACAGCTAGCTGGTCCCTGGGCAGGGCAGGGCAGGGCAGGGCTGGTGGTGATGCAATTACCTCCCATTACTATCAGCCCTCAAGCTCCATGAGGACACAATTCCATGACATATTCTGGCCATGTGCTGGGTATGAACATAGGCAGGAGTTCAACAAGCCCTTCCCTGACACCCGTTCATCAGGACAAAACAGGGATCTGGCCAGCAGGGTTACTGGGGTTAAGAGACCCCAGAGGTGCAGGCCCATAAACACATGGAGCTGCACACAGCTCCCAGGGGATCTAAGATAAGGCACCCAGGTCCAAGGGCAATCCTGCACAAGGAAGCGGAGTGGACCCTGGGATCAGCAGGAGCCAGGCACTTACAAGACCACTCAGCTGCTAGTGGATGAACCAGGCAGAAGAAGCCCTATGAACAAAGCCCCTACTGTCCCTCAGCCTAGGCTAGCTCCCTGCACACCAAGAATTTGTCACCCACCTCCCAGCCAAGGACTTCTTCCTAGTGCCATTCCCATCTGTACCTGGGGACAGGCCTTCTGCATGTCCCAGAAACAGTCCTGGGAGGGAGGGCATTCTGGAGCCTGTATGGGATAGGGGTCCCAGTAGCAGTTCTACCTGACTTACCTTTAATGCCTTATTTGGTTTGGGATTCGTCGTCATAACCTGGGCACAGTCACCAGGGCAAAGCTGCCTAGAAATTGTACCTGGAGAGACACAGAAGGAGCACATAAAGCTAGCATTAGGTCTTGTACCCAGGAGTAAAGCACTTGGGAAAGCCAGGTCTACCTTACCGCAGCCAGGCATGCATGGAACCCTAGACATACCCTCAGGAGCTCTTTGGGGCTTAGGTAAGACCCAGATACCAGCATCAACCCAAAGAGAAGCCAGGGGTTCTCTTGTCCCCGGGTTAATCAACACACACTGCTCTTTGATGGGAGCCACTAGTGCTACAAGGTGACCACCAGGCAGTGGCAAGTGCTGCATCTGGCCTGATTCTGCTTCTGAACTCAGACATATGTACCATGAGGACAAAATGCTGTGTCCTAGAATCAGAGACCAACAGCAAAGCCCCTTCCAAGTAGAGCCATATCTAGCCTCAAAGACACACAGTAGGCCAGTCACTGGGTAGCATCCCTGCTTGGCAAGCCTTCCCAGTCCAGATTGGCTCCCTGGGGACAGGAGGGTTCTTTCAAGGGGCCCCTGCTATTGCCAAGTCTCACTCCCAAGATAAACAAGGAAGGAACATGCCACCCCTTTCCATGCCCTACCCTTTTTACAGGTACCCAGGACACTTACCAAGGCAAAGGGCACTGCAGCTGTGACATTACCACTTCAACCTTGTGGCCCTGCAGTGGACAGAAGCTCTTAGTGGGCAGCAGCTTCAGAGATTCCAAATGGGTACAACAGGAACTAAAGCCGCCTCCTGGGCTGACTGTCTAGCGAGAGTTGTCCCAGCAGCCTCCTGACAGCCCCCTAGCCCGCCCTTCTCATTCTCCAGTCTGCATTGTGTCACACATTCTAATCATTCATGAAAAACCCAGCCAAAGCATCTCAGACAAGATTCCACTGATAGTTGCCATGGCAACCCTGGGAAGAAGCCAACCCCCTATGGTTGTCATGGAAATGGAGAAGCCAAAAAATAAAAAAATAAAACAGCAATCATGACTCCAGTTCAGGCCCATACTAAGACATCATGAAGTTGTCAGATAGTAAACAAACTCATTCAGCCCTGCCAGGGGTGGGGGTGGGGGTGGAAACCGTGGGTTGGACCCACCCTTCCAACATTCCAAACCAGACATGAGTTGAGCAGAAACAGCACTGGAGAAATAGTACTAAGTACCCAAAAGGGAAGAGGAGACAGGAGTTGGGCAGCTGAGAACCAGGTCTGACCTCCTTGGTTCAGCCTCTGTTATGACTCCATCTCTACCTCCCTGCCCTCTACTACAAGAAGGCTAACAACGTGAGGCAGGGTCTGGGCTCCAGGCTTTGGGCACTGGGCACTCTGGTTACCAACGAACCTGAGGCCATCCTGTGGGAGCTACAGATGTCCTTGCTCTTTGACCAGGAAGGACAAAATGTGCATCCTGACAGTTTACACCTGGGCTCAAATAGGATGAACGGGCACCAGTGAGTGACCCCACTGGGAGGTGAGCCCTAATTTTGTGACAAAACATGAACTTCATCTCACGGCTGCCATACAGTGACTGGAGAAGCCATGCGCCCACCATCCTGTGAGGGACTGCAGGCACCAGGGGCCTGGGAGCGCCCTGAGAAACTTTCCGGTGCCCAGGGAGGAGGGGCGGGCATCTCTTCCAGCCAGCGTCAGTGACATAGCTATGTGGTGAGTCACTCGCTGTTTACAGAGCCTGCTCACATTCCCACACAGGACGCCCCTCCCAACCCTCCCCAGCTCCCTGGGGGCCCAGGGCCAGCGGAAAAGGAAGGTGGGCGGAAAGGGCTCTTTGGTTGGGCCTTTGGAAGACATGACTGTTAAGCCCAGCCCAGAGCTTAGTAGGGACCCTTCTACTGAGGAGATGCCTCTATGACAAGTGTCTGGACAGAAGTGGCCAGATACACATAGGGAGGGCATCAGGCCCCAGAGTATGCTACAAGTATTCACTGACTAGCTCCAAGATGTTGGGGTATTAGAGTGGTAGTGATAAGCCCCTCCCCTGGCTTGGACTCAACTACTCAACTGTCTGCTGGCTTGGAACCCACCACATCCATCTTGCATGGCTTCTGGCACTAAGACCACTGAGAAAAAGCATCCCATAGGGTCCCTGTTGGGGTCTAGGCAAAAGCCACAGGAGGGTCTGAGCACAGGGTGTTCTGGATCCTCAGCTTTCTTAAGGATGACACTCAAGGACTGTGTGCATGTCCTTTTCTGCTATGGTAGAACTTGAAGATGAGCGAATGAGTCTGCCTTGTGGGACAGATTCCCCAGAGAATCGAGCAATGGAGACAGTGTTTAGAGACACCCCACCCCCAGCTCTCGTGCCTCATTTCCTGCCAGCTCCCAGGGCTGGTCCTGTGTGCCTTTCCACCATGGTGTCACACAGCCCATTCCTTCTTCTTCAGGCAAGCGACTCACTCAGTGGAGGAATCCTGGACTCTCTGTGGGACAACCTGACCACCATCTGTCCATCCAACTCCTCAGCATGGCCCACACGGAAGGTGAGGCCTGGGTCGGCTGCAGGTTAATCCTGCCCTTCTTGGCATGCTCTTTTCATGAAGTACCAGCACAGGGCTGGTACTCACCATGCCCAGAACACATCATGTACATCCACACAGTTCAGAACTAAAGTTGCTTTAAAACAACAAAGGCAGGAAGAACTATTGGTGGCCTTTGGAAAGATCAGAGGGGAGGGTTTGTGGCTTTGTGTTTTGTAGTGCTGTTGATCAAACCTAGGGCCTCACACATGCTAGGAAAGTGCTCTACCACTGAGACACCCTGGTCCCAAAAAATGTTTTGTGTGGGGGAAAAACAATAAAACAAAATTTAAAAGCACTCTGAAGCCAGGAATGGTGGGACACATATCTAGCTCTCAGGAGACTGAGGCAAGAAGACTGTTGCGAGTTTGAAGTCAAAGTGGACTACATAGTGAGACCCTGTCTCAGAAAACCAAATAAATAGTTCTTAAGAGGTTCTGTAAGACATCAACCCTCATGCAGTCTCAAGGTCATAGAAAAACCTAGACTTCTCTCCAAACCTTGGGTTGGAGATGGCAGAAGCAGGAGGTCCTGCCAGGCAAGAGGGCACTAGAAGCCCTCAGCCACAGGAAGCCTCATGGTCAGCTTCCCTCCCACCCTGCCCAAAGCAGGCACCCAACCTTAGCAACTGGATGGCAAAACAAAAAATCTCCAGCACTTTCTGGTGAGAGCACCTTCTAAGGTCCACCAGCCAACACTATGCAGACCTGATGCTCCTGAGCATTTCAGAATTTTGAAGAGTTGCTGCAGATGTTAAGTGCTCAAGGACCACCTAGGATCTTGGAGCTCAGAGTTTTTACTATATGTACCACTCCCTGATCTAAGAGGGTCACTGCTCTTGGGTCCCCAGATAGCCCCTTCCTCATGCATCACCTTTCAGGTGACTGCTGCTCTAACTAAAAAGGTCAGGTTGTCAACCCAGAGCCAGAAATGTCATTGTGAGGTTCACCTATACAGGTCAGCAGATCTATCAATCTCTTAATGAGAAGGCCAGCCAGAAACTTGGAGGTGCTAACTCCATATAACTGAGGAATGCAGACAGTGAGCCCCTCTACTCCAGGACAGATCATGTCAGAAGGCCTGAGTTCCACAAAAAGCAGAGCACCAAGGGCCAGGGATATAGCTCAGGAACATAAGCACCTGCCTGGCAAGTGCAAGGTCCCAAGTTCAATACCTGGTACAAAACGCACACACACACACACACACACACACACACACACACACAAAAAAAAAAAAAAACACACACAAACACACACACACACGAGCAGCACGTTACAGAGGACAGAATCCTGAGCCTGGGCATCTTTGAGAACAGGACAGTAACACAGCTCCATAGCCCCAAAACAGCCCTTGTATAAAGCAGTAGAGGCAGCTGCCTCCCACCACGAGGACCATTTTTTACTTTTCAATTTCCCATGTGACTATTCCACTCAGGAGCTGGGAGCCTATACAGAAGCACCCAAAGCAGAGCACCTTTCCCAGGAGCCACAAGGCAGATGACACTATACTGGTGGGTACCTGCAATGTGAACAGGTGTTCTAATTGGAGCCCCTGCTGGCCTCACACTCTGCCCACTGAAGACCAGGAAGGCTCCCCCTGCCTCCCATCCAGGACACAGCCTCTCTGGTATGCAGCGCAGGTTTGCATCCCTCACTGCCTGCCCCCAACCCATACCAGTCTACAGTCTGGCCCTGGCTGGCTGCCCTCCAGCAAGCCATGACTGTCTGCCCAACTTGGAGGACGTCTGGTCACCTTGTATTTGCAGTCTGAGGAAGCTGTGTCATCCCAGCTACATCCAGAGGTGACTCAGGCAATGGCTACCATGCCAACAGCAGGCTGCATGGCACCCTTCCTCCAGCAGCCTCCACACTCATACCCCTTTCCCGGGTCTCCCATCCCTGACTCACTGAAGGGTCCTAGGCTGTCAGCTCTCCTTCAAGACTCTGTTCTGTTTTTATATCCTGGAGCTCCAGCCAGCTCCCACCCTCTGCCTCTAGCTGGACATCCCTGCCTTCCCCTCCGCCCTGAGAAAAACAAAGCCTGACCTGCTTGTCCCCCACACCACTTCTTCCTCTGTGTCTCCAGCTTGGGTGGTGACAGCCACCTCTCATGGTGTTGCTCAGGTGAAACTGGCCCCCAGTCCTGCATCTCTCTTCCTCTGTACTATGGCTCACATTTGAAGACCTTGTCCCCCCAGTTCTGCTCAGCCAGTCATCCAACCCTGACTCAGGCCCTAGTTTCTGCCCAGGACCCAGCTTTGGTTTAATAGGACCCCAACTTTGATCTTGATGTCTCACATGTAGTTCCTACTGGCAGGGAGAGGTAGTCCCAGGTCCCTCCTGAGCTCCACTATTCAGTTCTTCAGTTCTCCACTATTCAGAACTATTTCAGTTCTTTTCCAATGGACCCTTCTGCACTGGGCACATAGTCCCCACCCTCCTCCAACCCAGGCTTCTTCCAGAACACTCTTCTAGTTGCCCTCTTTGGGGTAGCCCATTGCCTTGAACTAAGTCTAGTTCTAGAACTTTCTGTTGACAAGTTAGGCTCCTCACTGCACAGGTAAACTTCAAGCCAGCAAGGAACATGCTATCTGTCCCATTCCACATAGGTTTCAAGACACCTGAAAAGGTCTGGGCTCAGGCAGAACAAGGAATCTCAGGAGATGACAGCTACACTGTCATCCCAACCAGACTCAACCCCAGCTCTGACCCAACTTGGGCCAGGTGAGTGAACTTCGTGATCACTCACTCAGCTTCTGCCTGTGTCTACCAGCTCTGAAATTCTACAGTTTTCAGATAACGCTTTCTTTTTCCTGAAACTGTAAAGAAGAGGAAACATGACAAGTCTGTGACTTATAAAAAACAAAAGTAAACACCAGAGCAACATATCTTCCATTAGCAGAGAACTAGGAGGTTGGGGAGAGGAGTGTGAGTCACTGTTTACTGCTCTCAGGAGCAGCCACACAGAGAATTCTCCCAGCTGGCTGCATTTCCATTTCCCATGTGGACTGGACCTGAAATCCAGAAAGTCCACTTCAGAAACCTTTAGACTCAAAAACAGCCAGGGCAGAAAGAGACACAACTCCTAGACAGCAAGCAGTTTTGCCCAAGAGTGTAAACAAACCCTCCAGCCATCATAGGGCCCCAAGTGAGAGGCAAAGATCAATCCAGAAAAGTCTTACCCCATGGCAGTGTGAGTGTGAAAGACTAGAATTCAGAAGGCCTCAACCTTTGTAAAAGCTGGCTTACCAGTACTGTCTTCCCAACTCTCATTTTTAGCAATCACCTGGAAAGTACGCAACACTGAACTTGGAACCAGTCCCTCCAACTCTGGCTTGGTCCAAGTACAAAAGGTGAATGTGCTCCAGAGAAATCTGGTTTACTTTAATAAATGTTTTATTTGGAATAACAAGGTCTAGTTTCAAGTTATAACAGCAGCCCCTCGCCAAGGTCAAACTCACACTTTCCTAATGAACTACCTACAGAGGGAAGGTCTCATAAAGAGTTGGCTGCTCACAGTGAGGCATAGACACATCCCAAGGCCTACATAGCCCAGCCTCACCAATCCCGATCCCAGTATCTTCTGGAAATCTCTCTGGCCTGCAAACATCCAGGGACAATCGCAGCACTTGCCTACTGTACCAATAAGGATGCCAAAGGCATATCAAGACCTTATCAGTGTTCATTGAGGGCTCCTAGACACCATTCTGGCCAATCAAGGGGAAGGGAGGAAACTTACTACACAGATTTTGATCATGCTGCCACTATGGAGGGGTTTGGGTCTGGGTACTTCTGAGGCCCAGCACCTGGCAGAAGGATAGATCACTGCTGATCAACAGGTGTATGAATTCTGAAGAGCATCCATTGTGTTTTCAGTACAGGACCTTTATGGAAAGCAAGTGAGGTCATACACATTCCCAGGAGATCAGCAAGAACAGGGGACTGCCAGCCTCCCTAAACCGGGAAGGATCCACGAATAGACAGATTGTATGTCATGGAACTGACTCCATTGAGCAAGGCGTGAGAGTGGGGTTGCCAGGGGTCATAGCCAGACTCACTCTTCCTAAGGCAGACAAGCAGACTGGGAGATCACTAGGCTTCCTGGGGTATGTGGCTTTCCAGATTTGCTTCTGACTTCTCCTGGGCTCACAGGCTTTAAGTGTGCAGCAGCACACTGACTAACATACTTGTTGGCTAATACGACCATGGCCTGGGAGAACTGACTTTTATAGTTGGAAGAGGCCTTGGCCCCTGACCACACCTGAGGAAAATGACGGAAGTAACGTACTCGCCAAGACTGTCACCTGCCGCCCTCCCCATGCACTGCTACCCTTCCTTCCGGCACCCCAGAGGTCAACTGACTAGACAGTGGCGCCGGCCACCATGGCCTCCGGGAGGGCCCTGTCACTCCAGCTCCCCCAGGGTACGCTTGCTTGGGGGGTCGGAAGCCTAGGCTCTCCGAAAGGGAAAAGCACCTGTGAAACTGACGCCCCACTCTGCATGTGCTCACCGCACGCTCAGGTACGCCCCCAGGTGCGCGGAGGCCTCTGAAAGGTCGGCGTCAGGGTGTGGATCCCGCCGACTGGCCTGGGCGCCCACGTCGCGCGGGGCCCTGCGGCACGTGCGCTGGGGCCCAGCCGCGTCCATGAGGAACGGCGGCCGTCGGGGCAGGTGTGCACCCGGCGGTCCTCACTTCGGAGCCACCACGCAGTCCCGGGTCTCGGGCCGTGACTCAGCGGCCGGCCGCCCTCCCCGCTCGCCCGCCGAGCCCCCGCGGGGCACTTCCCTGCCTGTCCGCCGCCCTCTCTTCCTCACCTGGCGTCGCGGACCAAGGCGCGGGGCTTCCTCGCGGGCACGCGCACCCCTCGCGCTCCTCCTCTTGTGCTCCCAGCGGACAGCGCCTCAGTCTGCGCTAGCGTCCGGACTTGAAGAACAACAAGTCCCGCCGCCCGCTGCCCGCCGCCGGCTCCCAGACTGACAATGCTTCCGGGATCGCGCGTCAGCGCGCGCAGGCCCCGCCCACTGCATTAGCCCCGCCCTCGAACTCAGCCCCCCAACTGCTCTCCGCCCTCCCCGCTGGCCCCGCCCCTCTCGGGCTTCCGCCCCTCCCCTTTTCCCCTCTTACCTCGACCAGATGCCCACTGTTGTCTAGCAGGTGCAGGAGGCTGCGGAGTCCGCGCGGTGGCTCTGTCCTCCTTGAAGCGCACCTTCCCAGGCTAGGGGGATGATGGGGAGCGGGGAGGCGGGCTCGAGGCCTCCCGGGACTTTCACAGGCTGCACGCGCAGTCTGGGTACCAGGCCTTACTGTGTCTTCAATACCATCACCCACCAACATTTTTGGGTATCCCACACGCATACAGCGTGGAACCAAGCTCACTGATAATTCTCCAAGTCACAAGTCAAGGGGGAAGTGGTGGGGCCAGGCTCTGGGGACTCGTGAAGTTCACACCACCCACTCTGTGGGTCTTCAGAGAAGGGGAGCCTGGCCATAAGCCAGAGTAAGGAAGAACTATTTCTCCTCTGCTTGGATGATGAGAATGTGAAGATTTGAAAACAGGTGGTGTCTACCAACAGCCTTTGTCCAAGATCGGGATAATGCCCCCAGGGGAAGCCCCAATAAAGGCAGGCCTGAGATGGGGTGCAGATCCTGAGAGCAGCCCCTAGTTGGCAGCAGCCCTTGGGGGGGTTCCTCTTCCTGATGCAGATGAGAGGCAAAGCTGGGAAGTAGCCCCATGAATCCTAGAGTCAGGAAGACTGACCAAGTTTCTGGGGCCCTCACCCAGGAAGAAGAGCTGCCTAATGGAGCCAGGTTGGTCTGACTGCCTTTGGGAGTAACAAGGACAAAACGCACATACACACACACACCACACTTCTTTGGGGAGTCTATTTTCCCGAGGGAGGGGGTGCACAACCTGGGAATGTGAGAAGCAGTACAGCCTATGGGCCTCCTGGTGGCCCTTCTGGTGGTCTTCCTTGCTAGCTCCCAATGCTGTTCCCCAAAAGGTATGCTGGCCCTTCCTGCTGAGCACTTTGAGGCCCACCAGGTCACTCTGCTGCATGACCTACACAGCAGCTGCTGGTAAACAATTCAAGAGGCCAGTGGCAGCAACAGTCTACCTGCCCAGGATTTTTTTTTTGTTTTTGTTTTTGTTTTTGTTTTTTGGGTGGGGGGATCTGTTTGAGACATGAAAGATGTCTTGTCCTTGCCAGTAGGCTCGTCCTGGATCCTTCTGTACAGTACCAGGATTGTCCTGTGGGAAGCTTCTCTGTAGAATCTCTCCCAGTGGAGGGATCCTTTGCCTTCCCATGTCATTTCTCTAATGCTGTCTTGGGCTTTTCATATTAAGCGTTTATCACTGAAGCTATCTTCTTATTAGCTCCTTGAAGTCCAGAGGCAGAAGTAGGCAAGGCAAGCCCGGGTGTGGTGGCACACCTGTGCTGTTCCCAGCACTCTGGGAGGCTGAGGCAGGAGGACTGCAAGTTTGAGCCTAGCCTGGGTAGCTTACTGACTTAGTGAGACACTGTCTCAGAAAGGTGGAGGCCACAGGTCACATGTGGTCATAACTTTTTTAAAATTTATTTATTTGTATTTTAACTTGAAGAGTGAAAACTAGAAGCAAAAACAAATAGAAAAAATGACATAAAGAGGGTAACATACAACAATACATATGTTACAGATTTTCAAAACATAGATAGCTAATTATATATATATATATATATATATATATGTATATATGTATATTTTTTTAAATAAAACAATCCAACTCAGATCAGCAGTCCACAATAGAAGTGGGTTATCCACAGAAGTTGAGTCATAACCTTTTCTGCAGGATAGGTTGTCTTAACTTCTTTGAATTGGGTTTCTAGACTTTACAATGGGCTTTATACAGGATCATGAATTTGGACTTTTAAACAAGTAATACTGGGAGAGCTTGATGACTATTTATGAAAAGATAAAATTGGCTCAGAGGGCTAGTGGTATAGCTCAGTGGACTAAGTGCTTGCTTAGGTAAGTGCAGGGGCCAGGGTTCGATCCCTGGTTCCCCATGCCCTGCTGGCTCTGCCTTTGGGTGCACTGAGCTGGCAGTGGAACTGGAAATCAGGAGGATCACTACGAGTCTGTAGTAAGACTCTGTGCACATGCGCCGTGTGCACACACCCCCCCACACACACACACACTAAAAAAAAAAATTGGCTCAGGCATGGTAGCCCACATCCATAATCCTAGCACTCAGGAGGCAGAGACATGAGGATTGCTTCAAGTTTTGAAGCGAGCACATATATAAGGACTACATAACCTTTTTCTATTTATTTATTGAGACTAGGTCTTGCTATGTAGTACAGGTTGGCCTTGCGATCACTTAAGTAGCCCAGGCTGCCTTGAACTCATGCTGATCCTCTGGCCTCAGCCTCCTGAGTGCTGGGATTACAGGCCTGTGCAACCACATCAGGATTGGGCTACATAGTGAGTTTGAGGCCAGCAAAATGAATAAAGTTGGGTCCACAGATTGTCCACACTATATGTCACTAATACTTTTTTTAGCCCCAGGAATTAAGCCCAGAAGCATTCTACTGCTGAACTTTTTTTTCCCCTCATATTTTTCAGCAGGATCTCCCTATGTACTTCAGGCGGGCCTTGTACTCACTCTGTAGTGCAGGCTGGCCTCAAACTTTCTATGATCCTCCTGCCTCAGCCTCCTGAGTTCTGGAATTACCACCGTATACTACTACACCCAACTTACTATTTTTTAAAGCTTGGGACAAGGCCTATCACTAAGTAGACCCATACCACAGCCTCCCAGACTGCTGACATTACAGGAATATATGTTGTATACATTTTATCCTAATAAGATACACACATGAAATCAGATGGAGTGGTGTAGCCTATGATTCCCCCCCACTCCCTACCCCCTCACTCCCCTCACCCCCACTCAGAAGGCTGATGAAGGGGGACCACTTGTTTGAGTGCCTGGCTGTCCTGGATGCATGTTCCTTTTATTATGGCTTTATGACCAGGTGGTATAGGTTACACCCTGATAAACTGTCTCTCTTTGCCCTGGTAAGAGTCATGTGACAGAACCTGGTCCGGGCATAGCAGGATCTGACCCTTCACCTGAGCTGTACAGGGTTGGGCCTGGAGGAAAGTAATCCAAGTGTTCTAGGAGGCTGAGCACCTGGGGGGGGGAGGGGAGGGGCAGAGCCGCTCTACTCCCTCTTCCAGAGGCTTCAAGGGAGGGAGGGCAGCAGGGAGGACTGAGGTGGAGAAGAGGGAGGGACACTGAGGCACTCACATCAGTCACCATATAGGAGCAGATGAGCAGAAATGAATGAGCCCTTGCTTTGTGGTTCTACCCCTCAGGATCCCCATGAGCACTCACCAGGGACTGGAGCTTGGATACGCCAGACCCCAGAAATCTCATAGCCCCCAAAGGAGTCAGTAGAGCTTGGTCTTCAGAGCTGCTGGAGACCTAGTGTTTATGGCCTGAGCTTGGAAAGGGACAGCACCAGGTGTCCTCTGCTCTCGTACGAGCAAGGCTGGCTCACACTTCAGTGCCCAGCTGCAGAGCACAGCAAAGCCCTGCCCACTATGGGCATGTGGGCCCTGCTCACCTGGGGCGGGGCACAGGCTGGGGCAAGTACAAGGCCAGTACTGTACCCTCAGGAAGGTTCTAGAAGCCCAGGTCCCCCAAAGGAATGTAAGTGTCCAGCCTGGTCCCAACAGGCCCTGCACCCACAGCAGGGCCATGACTGGGTGCCCCCTCTGCCTTGCCCTTGCTGGCTTCCAAGTGAGGGAGGTAGTCAGGTTTAGGGAAGGGCAGCCTTGAAACCACTTTTAAGAGCCAGGCATGGATGCTCTTGCCTGTAATCCTAGCACTGTGGCTGTGAGAGGCTAAGGCAAGAGGGTAGAAAGTTTAAGCCCAGCCTGGACAATTTAGCAAGAACATGTCTCAAAAATTAAAAGGGCTGCTGAGAATGTAGCTCAGTGCCAAGACCCTGGGTTCAATCCGCATTACCACCACTGCTACAAAAAAAAAAAAAAAAAAAAAAAAAAGATGCAACACTTGTACACAATCCTGCATTTGAAACTGACCTTGCTTGCAAACCTGTACCTAGGCCTTGGATCCTCGGAACCCTGGTAAGGGGAAACTACAGAGCTGTCTGGCTGTGCTCCTTGGAGGAAAACTCAGGCTGACAGATGCAGAGGACTGAGAAGGCAGGAGGGTGGGGCTCCGACGCATCCAAGTCCAGAGGGCTGAGAACCCAGAGGCTGTGATGACCCAGAGCAGAAGCTGATGTTCAGCTCGAGAGTGTTAGTTACTCTTCCTGTTCCTTCCCATTTTCTGAGCTTTTTCAGGATTGAGCGGCACCATCCACTCAGGGAGCACAGATCTTCTTGCCAAGCCCACAAATTCAAATGCTTATCTCCTCCAAAAGCACCATATGCACAGAAGTGATGCTCTAACCCCAATCTGAGATCCCTTAGTCCAGTGATGTTGACACAAAACCAACCATCACAGCAACGGACTCCCGACTCTGAGGCTCAGATCGTTTCTAGTGCTGTATACCACGTACACCACCCAGGGGCAGCAGACCCCAGCAGTTGAGGACTTGCTTCTACCCCTGTTTGTTTGATTTTGAGACAAAGTCTCAGGAAGTTGCTCAGACTGGCCTCAAACTTGTGGCAATCCTGCCTCAGCATCTTGCGGAGCTGGGATTCTAGGCTTGTACACTGTTCCAGGCTCTTTGTTTCTTTCTTTTCTTTTTTTTTTTTTTTTTTTTTTTTTTTTTTTTTTTTTTTTTTTTTTTTTTTTTTTTTTTTTTTTTTTTTTTTTTTTTTTTTTTTTGATCTTTTTGAGACAGGGTCTCACTATGCAGTTCAGGCTGGCCTTAAGCTCACTTTGTAGCTCAGGCTGGTCTCGAACTCACAACAATCCTCCTGCCTCAGCCTCCCGAGTGCTGGGATTACAGGCATGCGCCACCACGCCCGGCTCTTTCTTTTCTTTTTTAAGTTTCTAGTGGCACCAGGGATTGGGCTTGGGGTCTTGCACCTGATACACACTCTCTGCACTGAGGCACGCTCCCACCCTATTTTCTAATTTGTGTATGATCGTTTGTGTATGATCTTTGAAGAAAACTTGAACAAGCCTGCACCAGGAACCAAATCATATGTAGCCCCTGACAAAACTTGAGGACAGTTTTGTTTTGTTTTGGACAGTTTCTCTATGTAGTTCAGGCCAACCTTGAACTCACTTTGTTTTGGTTTTTGGTTTTTGTTTGTTTGGATTTTGTCTTTTTTGAGATAGGATCTCACTATGCAGTTCAAGCTGGCTTTGAGCTCACTTTGTAGCCCAGGAAGGTCTCACATTCGCAACGGTCCTCGTGCCTCAGCTTCTCAAGTGCTGGGATTATAGGCGTGTAGCACCTTGTCTGGATGAGGACACTTTTTGATGGGCTATGGGGATGGTGAGACAGAGGAGGGAGTCAGGCCTACAGTAGGCAGGGTAGGAGGAACAGCGTCAGTGATTTGTGCTGTGGCCAGCACTCCAGGCCCAAGAAGGAAAGGAAGGAGGGAAGGAGAAAGGGAGGGAGGGAGGAAGGCAAGAAGGGAGGGAATGAGGGAGGGAGAGAAGAAAGGAGGGAGGGAGGGGCACAGGAAAGTGTGGGGCTGAGTCTTGCCTTTGCATGGCCGAAGGACCCTTCTCAGCTGCATACAGCTGTGCCCTTGACCTCTGCCCTCCTCTCTCCACCACAGCTGACTGACTGGTCACAAGGTATCTGGGGACTTCCACCAGCCACCAAACAAAAGAACCCTACCCCAGTTCCACAGCTTCAGCCTGTCAAGGAGACATCTGAGGTGTTAGTGGTATGCTACCCATGATGGTGGGAAGGGGCTGTGGGGTTTCCTATTCCAGGGATCCTCCCTGTCCCAACTCACCTGTTCTCAATCTGTGTTCCCCAGAAACCCAGGGTTCCATCAGATGAAGCATGAAGAGGGCCAGGCCTCCTGCTCTGGGAGGCCCCACCTTTATTTGTCCTGCATTATGTGGTTGACAAATGCATTTTGCACCTTCTCAGTGTTTCAAAGACAAGGAAGTTATGGCCATATTAGAATAGGGTCAACTGTGTCTTTGTCCTCTGCAGCCTCTATGTGGTCCCTAGGGGCCTGCACCCTTAGAGGGTGCAGCTGATGGAGGGGTGCTCTATCAGTGGCTTGCCTCACCATCATGGGACATAAAGGGAAACTGAGATTGGGAAGAGGGGGTGCACAGATCCTGTCCCCTGACTGGTTCTTCGCATTCCACCAGCCCAGGGGAGAATGTCCTCTCACCATGTAGTGCCTTTCATTCTAGGACTCATGGGGCAGAGGCGGCTGCACCAGCCCTGCCTTCTCAGCTATATTTCCCAGCCCTCTTAGAGGCAAGTGGGCCTGGGGTCTCTCAGGATCAGGAGGCCTTGGATCCCCCCTCTCTTCCCAACAGCCCTCCTGTCCCTGCTGTCCCTCACTGTGATGGGGATTCATTTCCTCGTGAGCCTTCCTGGTTATTTCTGGACAATTGTTGGAAAGCACATCCCCGGCTCCAGCCAGAGGCTGGGCTTCCTCTTGCCAGCCAGGGTTTGCCTGGGAGGGAGGCTAGCTGCCCCGTGGGTCTCAGGTGCCAATGCAGCAGGCTGAGCGACGTTCTGCTGGCAGATCCCCATGGCGGCCTGTGCACAGGGCTCCAGTAGAGATCATTCTTGAGCCCTCCCAGGGTGCAGATGGACACCAAACTGGTCCCACAGGGACCTGACGTTTAAGTCCTGGTCACACCAACTAACAGCTCTGAGACTGGTCACCAGGGGCGAGGCTTCCTGCCTAGGAAGCTATTTCTAAATGCAGTGGGCAGGGCAGTTGGAGCAGAGCCAGCACCCGAGTGGCCTGTGGTCACTCCCTTGTGTGCTGTGTCCTATGATCCCAGCCACATGCCCAGCATGAGGCCTCAGCCATCCCAGAAGGGCAGGACCACTGCATGTCCATGTGCCAGGTAAGTAAACTGAGGCCAGAGAGGAAGCAAGGGCAGAACCCTCAGCCACTAAATGAAGAACCAAACTCCAGGACATCCCTGGGCTCGGCCCTGCAGGGAGCAGGCATCTGTACACCCCCTTCACACACACCCCAGGATCAGAATCCCTGTCCCTCTCAGTGTACCAGGTGAGAAGGGTGACAGACCAGGAGAATGGGCACCTGGTCCAATGGCTGTGGAGCTTCTCAGTGCACATAGTAGGAAGGAGTGTCCAGTGGCATTTGTCACTCAGATGAAGATGGCCATCCAACCAAAGTTCTGGCTGGAGACCCAGAGGTCACCCATGTGCTCAAAGGCAGACAGCCCTAGCTAGGGACAAGATGACTCAAGGGCACATGGTAGGGAGCCCATAGGTGCGGGGTACAAGGAGATAGGCAGGTGCCAGACTGTCTGAGAGGGCAGGAGGGTCTCACATAGAGGGATGCACAGGAATAGGGTCCCACATAGAGGGATGCACAGGACCCTCCGAAGCAAGGTGGCCAAGGACAGAGCTGTGGCCCTCATGGAAGAGGGACAGTTCCACTTTGGAAGGAGAGGACTGGCCAGGCCTAAGGTCTGCAGCAGGATGCAAGGACACTTGGGGTCTGGGCATCCTTATATTCTTTGTCTTATCCTCAGTGTCCCCTTTCAGGTCCACTGATGATGACAGGACAGAGCTCTCCAGGAACAGTCACCCAGGTCTGGGGACTGTGGTAGGGACCTCGGCCAGGGCCTGCCTTGGGGCCGCACACAGAGCCCCACAGGCTGTTTCCAGTCAGGAAGGTAAAGATGTTTCAGGAGAGCCTGGGGTGAAGAACTGGGGAGATGGAGTGATGGGCCCAGACTGGGGCCCTGGTTTGAGAGGGGACCTTGCCCTTGGGGATGCTGCCCTGACCAATTTAAGATTAGTGCTGTCAGTGTTAGGCTTAGGCTGGTAGGTGGTGGCAGCTGCTTCTACTTGTGAGGACAATTAGATCCCACGAAGCCACCATGCCTGCCTGGGTTTTTCTCTGTATTTATGACAAGGTCTACAGGGTCTCACTACATAGATCGCACTCGTAGTGATTTTCCTATTTTCAGCCTCCCAATTGCTCAGATTACAGGCAGGTGCCATCAATCACCACCTGAGTGCCTTGCAGGCTGGGCCGGCAGGACAAGCTGGGGATCGAATCCGGCAGGCCTCTGTGCTCTGTCTAAGCAAGTGCTTTCTTCCACTGAGTTATCAGGCCACCTGCCTGCTGGGGTTTTGATGGGTTCTGACGTCCTGCTGAGCAGGGCCTCAATGGGCCTAGGGGCTGAGGTGCCACACAGTCCTTAGTGTGGGGTGGGGGAGGCTTTGGCCTTCAGTGCAGCTCCATGCCACAGTAAAGAGATCCTGATGGTGGGGTGGCCCCAGAGAGGGCAGCTCTCTGGCTGCCCTCCCTCCACACCTGAGCAGTTGTGCACAGGCCCTGTGGAGCAGGTGCAGGCCTTGAACACTTGAACCAGCAAGTTCAAGGCTGGTGGCTCAGTGTCAGGTAGGATGGGGCATCAGGGAAGATTGGGAAGGACAGGTGGCTCTCTGAATGGCATCTGAGTGGTGGAGTTCTACAAACCTTGGGTCAAAGCTATTTAAGGAAAGGAAAGGAGGGAGAGAGGAGGAAGCGGGAGAGAGGGAAAAGCTGGGTGTGGTGGCTAGCTGTAATCCCAGCTACTCCAGAGGCTGAGGCAGGGAGATCACAAGATCTGGGAAACTTAGCAACTTAGTCTCTGTGTCACAAATAAATTAAAGGCCAGCGAGATAGCTCAGTGGTCTAAAGTGCTTGCTGAGGCAAGCTTAGGCAAGCACAGGAACCCTGGTTCAATCCCAGACACCGCATGATGTACCAGTCCCATCTGCAGAGCGGGCTGAGCCAGCCACAACAAAATAAGATAAAATAAAATGGGGCTCAGGATGTTGTTCAGTGTGAAGGCCCTAGTTTCAACCTTGCATACTGAAAAATGCAAAACAAGCAATTGATGCTAAACATACACAGACTTGCACTTACTCCCGGAATGGTACAGTGTGGAAGCTAAATACATAGTGCTTACACTGCACCAGAGACCTTGAGTCTTGCACAGATGATTCAGCACACAGAAGGCTGTGCCCAGGTCTCTGCAAATCCTCCCTGCCATTCTCCAAGGGACAAGCCTCTGGGGGTTGCGGCTCTCCTGGGGTCTTGGGACTGTACCTTATGAAGCCCAGCTGGAAGCTGATTCCAGGGGATGTTAGGTGTTACATAGACGTTGAGGTGATGCTAAGTCCAGAGAGGGCCAGTCATTAGTTGTAGCGACACAAAAGTCAGAAGGGAGCAGTGAGAATGTCCGCTGGGAGGAGCAGTGGGCATCGAGGCCTGGTAGCAGGAGCCAGGATGGGCTGTTGCAGACAGCAACACAGGGCAGTGGGAAAGCAGAGCAGGTCATGCAGCCCAGGCCTGGAGTTACATGGAGTGGACAGTGTTCCTCAAATGCCTACCCACCTGGAGCCTCCAAGAGGGAACCACTGCGAAAGTGTCATCCCAGAAAGGGTTAAGGTAAGGGTCTGGAGACCAGACCATCCTTGTTTAGGGCCATCTCAAATCCAATGACAGAGGACCTCACAGGAGAAACAAAAGGGGTCGGGGAGATGGCTCAGTGGAATAAGTGCTTCCCTGGCAAGCGCAAGGGCCTGTGTTCAATCCCCGGTTCTGCAAAAAAAAAAAAAAAGAAGGAGGAACAAAAGGAGCAGGCATGCCGGGGAAATGGCTCAGTAGAATAAGTGCTTCCCTGGCAAGCGCAAGGGCCTGTGTTCAATCCCCGGTTCTGCAAAAAAAAAAAAAAAAAAAAAAAAAAAGAAGGAGGAACAAAAGGAGCAGGCACACTGGGACCCAAGAGCCCATGGTCAAGTGGCGGCCACAGGAGAAGGCGCCAGAGCCACCGGAAGCTAGGAGAGGTGACAGGAAGGAACCTCAGAGGGAACGTGGCTGCCCACGCTTGGGGTGAGCACCAGGCTAGGGGGCTGTGACAGCAGTCACAGGACAGGGCACAGGAGAGTCCTATGGGAGGGCAAGGCCCAGCACCTGGTGACTGACAGATGGATGCCCTTCCTAGCTGCTCCAGCTCGGTAGTTCTTTCCTCCTCCTCTTCCTTCTTCTCTTCTCGTGTTCTCCTGAGGACCGAAGCCAGGGCCTTCACACTGAGCTACACCCCCCCAGCCCGTTTTATGTTTCATGCTTCATGTTGAGACAGGGTTTCTGTAAGTCCTGACGCTGTCCAGGCTACACTTGAACCAGCAATACCCCTGCCTCAGCCTCCCAGAGCGCCCTGGCTACTGTAGGGGAAGGGCCTACTGTGGAGGCCAGCAGGAAGCAACAGGCTGGTGGCAGCAGTAGCTGGGTGGGCACAGCTGAGAGGCTGATGCTGGGCTGAGGGTGAGGGGAGTGAGGGGTGGGGAGGATCTCAACGACATGGAGAAATTGGCAGAAAGTGAGTGAACGGTTTGAGGCAGCAAATTTGGAGATTCTGAATCGATCTGTGGCTGGGAAGGGAGCATGTGACAAACACTTGACATCATTAGTCATCGAGGAAATTAGTGAAAGCCACAGTGAGATACCAATGTACAGCGTCAGGACCACATTTCTATCTTGTGTCCGAGGACAGATGGGTCAAAAGGAGGCAGTAGCCAGGCAGCAAAACACACAGCACAGCCAAGTGGTCATGCTCTGTCTGGGTAAGCACCCGCAAGGAAAAGCACCAAACCAGAAGAGGTGTGTCCCGCACTGTCCCATTTCTACAAATCTCTGGAAAGTAGACGTGCACACTGGCACAGGATTGTGATCCCAGCACCTTTGTGGGAGGCTGAGGCAGGAGGACGGTAGTTTGAGCCCAGCCTGGGCAACTTAGCAACTTAGTGAGATCCAATCTCAAAACTAAAAATGACAGGGACCGGGGAGATGGCTCAGTGGAATAAGTGCTTCCCTGGCAAGCACAAGGGCCTGCTGGGATAATGGGTGAGTACTACATCCCAGCCTGGGGTGGAGAGCCTGAATGTAATATTTTTTTTTTAAATTTTTATTTATTTATTTATTTTTTTTTTTTTGTCTTTTTGAGACAGGGTCTCACTGCAGTTCAGGCTGGCCTAAGCTCACTTTGTAGCTCAGGCTGGTCTCGAACTCAACAACAATCCTCCTGCCTCTGCCTCCCGAGTGCTGGGATTACAGGCATGCGCCACCACGCCCAGCTTGCCTGAATGTAATATAGCAGAGAGACAGACTGTTCAATCCCCGGTTCCGCCAAAATAAATAAGTACAAAGTGAATCATGTGTACTGATCCTCAACACAACCAGTAAAATCTCAAATATTGAAGATAATAAATAAATAAATAAATAAATAAATAAATAAATAAAAATGACTGAGAATGTAGCTGAGAGCAAAGACCCAGATTTGACCTTGTCTTAGTTACTCTTCTCTCGTTGCTGGGACAAATACCCAACACCCAACATGAAGGAAGGAAAGGTTTACTTAGCTCACAGTTACTGGAGGTTTCAGTCCATATTCAGCTGGCTCCAAGGCAGAGGGGCACATGGCAGAGAGCAGCAGTTCATGGCGGCCGAACAACAACGCCACAAAGTGCAATCACTGAAGAAAGTCTGTCTCTCTGTTATATTACATTCAGGCTCTACACCCCAGGGTGGGATGTGGTACTCACCCATTATCCCAGCAGTACTAAAACCCAAATCCTAGCCTTGGATCACACATAATCCCAGTGGATCATGAGTCAATCACAAACTCTAGAAGTCCCCACCCCATGACTGACTACATGAGGCTTTAGGGGAACAACTAGACACAAACCATAACAGACCTCTAAAGCTGCAAAAATGATGGATGGCCAGGCACAGTGGCACATCCTCTGTAATTGTAGCACTCAGAGGCTGAGGCAGGAGGATAGTTGTGAGTTCAAGGCCAGCCTGAATTGTGTGGTGAAACTGTCTCAAAAAAAAAAAAATCCAAAATGAATGAATGAATAGACAGATAGATGGATATATAGGTTAGGCCCGCAAGCCTCAGAGCCTACTTGCACTCCTCCTGCTGGGGAATACAGGCAGGTTTGGTTTGGGTTTCTCGGCTCATATAGTTCAGGTGGCAGAATGTTTGGACCTCGGGGACCTTTGGAGGTCCAGGCCGATTCTCAGAGCAGTGAATCACACTGGATCTAATGCTGCAACCTTGTGTGGCCACCTTGCATGGCCATAGGTGAGTACCGTACTTGCCTCCCCAGGGGACATGGAAGCTGAGACTGGGAAAGGCCAACAATACTAAGGACAACGCTGGCAGCAGAAATAGGATTCGAACCCAGAGTCCACTGAACACGGAACTATAAATGCATAGTGAGACCTCAATGCCACCTTCAGGGCAGGAAGGTGGGGAACTCAGACCTGCCTTGCTGGAGCCAGTAGGGGGTCTGTGGGAGAAAGCATTGTAGCCAGGAGCCTAAGGCAAAAGGATTGCAAATTTGAATCCAGCTTAAGCAATTTAGTGAGACATTGTCTCAAGATACAAAATAAAAAGGGCTGAGAAGAAGTTCAGTGTGAAGGCCCTGGGTTCAGCCCCCAGTACTGTAGGAAAACAAAAACCAACCAACCACCGCCTGCTGGAGAAGGGGCTGGATGGAGTGGGCATGGGATAGACTTTCTACTGTATAATCTTTGGTACCTTTTTAACAATATATATTTTATTTATTTGGTACAGGGTCTCACTACACAGCTTGGTCTCATAGTGATCCGCCTGTCTCAGCCTCCCCAGCACTGGAATTTCGGCGTGTACCGCCACACCCAGCTTCAGTGTCCGAGTGCGCGGGGTTCCACAGCTGGCATGGCATGCGACAGTACTGGGGATCAAACCTGGGTCCTTGCACTTGCCAGGCAGGTGCTTAGACCACCGACCTATCTCCCCAGCCCATCTTTGGTACTGTTTGACTTGTACTTCTGTCAGTGTTTCATCTGTTGAAAAATAGAAAATGAAGATCTTAAATGAAACTCAAATTCCCCTCCTTGCTCTGCCTGGTACTGGCTGCTTCTGGGAGTGGATGGGGTGGGTAGGTGGAGGCAGGTCATTTCTCAGGGGCCCAGGACTTGACCTAGGGAAAATCTGCTGCTGGCCTCCTGCCTGCAAATACCAGAGGACAATCAGGTCCCTTTCTGGGGCTAGCCTTGGGGGTGAGTGGCTGGCAGCATTGATCCTGAGGGAGATCAGATGGTAGGCTGGGTACAGAGTGGGGTCATCTACCCTTTACAGTACCAACTGCCCAGCCTGACTTTACTCAGGCCCTTTCCATTATTACACAGGCTAGGCTAGAACTTCTAATCCTGTTTCAGCCTCCCAGAGGGCTGGAATTATAGACATGAACCACACTACATGTACAATACTGCCTAGTAGGCTTAGGGGAGGGTACTGAGAATTAAACTCAGAACCTTATATATGCCAGACAAGCTCTGTGCTACTGAGCTATATCCCCCTAGCTCTTGATGGGGCTCTTAGCTGTGCAGGCAGAGGCAGGAGAGCGCCCACTAGCTGGTGTCTTCCGTAGGAGGAGGTGGCGAGTTGTCCGGCGTTCCACCCACCTCCTGTCGCGAGAGGGCGCTGCGGGCTCTGAGCACGAGTCGCGGGCCTTGCTTAACTTTTCTCCTCCTTTCGCCATTCTGTTTTGCTTCCGGTTATCCTGGAAATCGGTTTCCGGAGTGCACTTAACGCAGTTTCCGGTTCCGGGGCTGCCTTGGCCGCGGTACGCGGGAGTGATGGGTGAGGTGTGAGTTGGCCGCGGGTCTCGGCGCCGATTCCCCCACTACTAGCGCCTGGTCTCCGCTCCCGACTGGTGACCTCTGCAGCAGCCCTACACCCCCTGCGGCGGCCCGGGCGTACTCAGACTTGCGCCCACGGCGCGAACGAATGAATGAGGAGTGACTGATTTTCTGTCGCACCCCCTGGGTGACGTCTAGGCAGCCGAAGAGCGCGATTGCGGCGGGCGGGATGAACCGGGCCAAGCCCACCACCGTGCGCAGACCCAGCGCCGCAGCCAAACCTTCAGGTTCGTCGCGCGCGGCCTCCTGGGGCTCGGAGACCCTAGGACACTGACCATCCTAGCCAGGCAGACCAGGGCGGCCGCGATGTCCTGCAGGACACGGTCGACCCCGCCCAGCAAAGCCTTGCGAAGCTGCACTGTAACAAGGTGGATTTAGGACCAGATGTCGCTTGCTCACTGTGTTATCATTGAGCAGGCAGCCTATGCTCTGTGTCTGTTTTCCTCGTCTCTAAAGTGAGAGTAATTGCATTTGTTGCAGAAACTTCTTGAGAAGTAAATTGATACTTGCAAGTCGTAGATGTCCCGGGTTGTAAGCAGCACTGTGTAATCTCTCGCTAACACTTGTTTCTGTTATTTTGGTCCTGGCAGTGCTGTGGATTTGCTGAGTGATCCTGAGCTTATGTATAAGGTCTCCTGGAGGTGACGGGAGTCTCGTGAATGTGTACGTTTTCTGTCACCCTCTCTGCAGGACACCCTCCACCGGGGGACTTCATTGCTCTGGGCTCCAAGGGCCAGGCCAGTGAATCGAAAACAGCGTCGACCCTGCTGAAGCCGGCTCCATCTGGTCTGCCATCCGAGCGCAAGCGGGATGCTGCCACTGCCCTGTCTGGTGCCTCCTCACTGACTGGCCTCACCAAACGCCCCAAACTCTCTTCCACACCTCCGCTGAGTGCCCTGGGGCGCCTGGCTGAGGCTGCAGTGGCAGAAAAACGGGCTATTTCTCCTTCAATCAAAGAGCCATCTGTGGTGCCAATTGAAGGTAAAATCTATCTCTGGACTTCCCCTGAAACTCGACCCTCTCCATCCATTCACCAAATTTCCCTTTGGGCCTGGTGCTATGAATGCCCCAGGGTCCTCCATGGGGACAGTTACCTGAGTGTCTTAGAGGCACTGGCCCACTGTGGACTAGTTCCTCAGAGCACCTCCTGAACTCTTTCACGTTGCCCTTTGGGAACTGGTTCATCAGTTCTTCTGTCGGGGTGCCATTCTGATCATTGGTAGGGGAAGGTGAACCTAGGTACTGTCAGCCTGGTTATTCCAGGTAAGAATCCTAGTCTTTTCCTCCAGCTACTGATGGTGAAGAGTTTGTTCTTCCCTGTTTTCAGTCAAAGAGGCAGCAGGACAATATCATAGATGCCAGTGGAAATGTGAACTTAACCCATGGTCCTTTTGCTCACTGAAACTTTAATTCTGCACCCAACTGAAGTCACGCCTGCTTTGTTTTTCAGTCTCTCCCTTTAGGAGTGCTGTAGACTAGACCCAAGGTCTTTGTGTTGACCTACATCCCAGCTCATTTAAACAATTTTTTTTTTCTTTAATTTTGAGGTAGGATTTAGCTAAGTTTTCTTGTTTGTTTATTTGGGGGTTTGTTTGTTTTTATATTTAGGACAGAGTCTACAAGTTCTTACTGCATAGATCAGACTCTTAGTGATTCTCCTGTTTTCAGCCTCCCAAGTGCTGGAATTATAGGCGCATAGTACACCCTAGGGGCAGGGCCAGTATGGCAAGCCCAGAGATCAAACACCTGGCCCCTGCTGTTTGTTTTTGAGATGAGCTCTTGCTATGTACTTCAGGCTGCCTGTGACTTCATAACAACTTTCCTTCCTCTTCCTCCTGAGTGCTGGAATTACAGCTTTACACCTTTACACCATACTGGTTTTACTAAGTTTCTAAGCTGCACAGGCTGGGCTAGAACTTGTGATTCTCTTACCTCAGCCTCCCAGAGTGCTGGAGTTACAGGCATGGACCACCTTGCTTGGGTGATTCTTGCTTTTCTGTGTCATTTTATCCATGATTATTTTTAATAGTTCTGTGTTGGCTGTAGAATAAGATTCATTAACAGTCAAACCATTGCGCTCTGATAGCAGACCTGATTCCCTGTATGGTTTATGATTTTTTTTGAAGGAGCTGAAGAGAACATCTGTTAAGCCTGTCATCTTAGGTGGAGACTTATCAAGGAAAGCCACTGAATTAAAATCACTTCTACAGAGTTGTCATATGAATGGCTCAGAGGCCTAGTGGCCCGAATGACCTTTGCCCTCAGCAAGTTCAGAGACTATGGAAAAGTGCGAGGGAGGGACCAGGTCACTGTGGTGGGTAGGAAGGGAGAGGCATGAACACAGCACCCCAAAAGCCTACAGGGAGGAGTTGGCTTTAATAGACAACCAAGGCTATGGGGGAGAAGGGCAGAGCAGAGCAGAGGACTAGGTTGTGTCTAGCGTAAGATGAGAGCAGGGCCTAGAGTGCAGGGTGGTGAGAGCCTGAGGCGGGTGTTGTGGGCAGTGTCTGCTGGGGGGGGAACCAGGCCGATGGTGTGTGGGCAGCCAGCCAGTGTTGGCATGTGTGGCAGTAGTCGCCGGATAGGGGATCCAGCTGAGCTGCAGGTTTTTACCACCACTGCTGTTTTCAGTCTTCTTTTTTTTTTTTTTTGGCGGAACCGGTGATTGAACTCAGGCGCTTGCGCTTGCCACAGAAGCACTTATTCCACTGAGCCATCTCCTTGGCCTCAGTCTTCCTTGTAAAGTAGTTTTGAAAATTAAGATGCAGCTGTGGAAAGCACATCCTCTGCCACCTGGAGGAGACCTCTGCCCCCCACCCTTGGGGCTGCCACGGTCCCTGTGTGGGAAGCTACTTGGGAAGGATCATGCTTCAGTCAGACCTGCCTGTGGGATGGTCCGAGCCTCACTGTGCCTCAGTGGGTGTGGATGACTCCTGGTCTGCCCCTGCTCTAAGCAGCTTCCCTGCTGGCCAGTTCTTCCCACAGTGCTGCTGGACGAGATAGAGGCAGCTGAGCTGGAAGGCAACGATGACAGGATTGAGGGTGTGCTGTGCGGGGCAGTGAAGCAGCTAAAGGCGACACGGGCCAAGCCTGACAGCACGCTGTACCTCAGCCTCATGTACCTGGCCAAGATCAAGCCCAACATCTTTGCCACGGAAGGTGTCATTGAGGTGAAGTCTCTCACCATCTCCTGCTTCCCTGGCATCCTCCCACCTCAGTCTGCTCTGGCTCAGTGCGTGAGGTACCAGAATGAACACGCATTCTCCCTTGTAGGCCTTGTGCAGCCTCCTCAGGCGGGACGCCTCCATCAACTTTAAGGCCAAGGGGAACAGCCTGGTGTCTGTGCTGGCTTGTAACCTGCTCATGGCTGCTTACGAGGAGGATGAGAACTGGCCTGAGATCTTTGTCAAGGTGACTGCCTCTCCTAGGGCTCAGAGTAGGAGAGACATGGGTGGGATCCTTTTTTCTGGCAGGGTGCATCTCATGGCCCTGGTGCCAAGTCACTGTCCCTCCTGCACTGAGGGGTTTGAGAGCTCTGGGGCACCCACCCCACTGGCAGGACAGCTGGTCTGCATCCAGGGATGTGGGCTGCCTGCAGCTTAAGGCTATGGCTCACTGCAGGTGTACATCGAAGACTCACTGGGTGAGCGAATCTGGGTGGACAGCCCTCACTGCAGGACATTTGTGGACAATATCCAGACAGCGTTTAATACCAGGATGCCCCCCAAGAGCATGATGCTGCAGGGGGAAGTGGGACGCAGCGGGGGTGACCTCGGGGCCGGTAAGGAATATGGGGCACCTGGGGCAAAGAGGGACATCTAGACCTGGGCATGGGGAGAGAAGCTGAGGTTGGGTGGTTACTGATAGGAGGCCAGGATTATGGGAAAGGCACCCCATGGGACTACCTATGACCCGTGCAGGAAGTAGCCCCCACCCTTCTCTCACGGAGGAAGAGGACAGTCAAACGGAGCTGCTGATCGCTGAGGAGAAGCTGAGCCCTACACAGGAGGGCCAGCTCATGCCCAGGTAGGTGGGCCACGCGGCCAGGCAGGGGCCCAGTGGGAGGTGGGCTGGGAGAGCAGCATCCTTCCTTGCTCCCTTCCACCCTCTGGCCTAGGTACGATGACCTCGCAGAGAGCATGGAGGAGTATGTGCTGGACATGCTGCGGGACCAGCTCAACCGGCGGCAGCCCATCGACAACGTCTCCAGGAACCTCCTGCGTTTGCTCACCTCTGCTTGTGGCTACCGGGAGGTGCGGCTGCTGGCTGTGCAGCGGCTAGAGATGTGGCTGCAGAACCCAAAGGTGGGCCTGGTACAGTACTCCGGTGGACCTCTTGCGGTGGCACCCTCCTGGCATCCTTGGCTTATACTCACAGTTCTGTCTTGGCCTCCACAGCTGACCCGGCCGGCCCAGGACCTGTTGATGTCCGTGTGCATGAATTGCAGCACACATGGCCCAGAGGACATGGATGTCATCTCCCATCTGATCAAAATCCGCCTCAAGCCCAAGGTGCTCCTGAACCACTACATGCTGTGCCTTAGGTGTGCAGGAAGGGCAGGGCCCATGGGCCACAGGCGGGTGGGTGCTCGGATGACAGGTGAGACGTCCAGCTGGCCCCTCCTCGTGTGCCTATTTCTTACATCTAGGGAACTGCTGAATGCCCACAAAGACAACCTGGGCACCACCATCAAGTTTGTGATTTTCAACGAACTGTCCAATGCCCGAAATCCCAACAATATGCAGATCCTCTACACTGTGCTACAGCATAGCTCTGAGCTGGCGCCCAAGGTGAGCTGGGGTGGTGGGGCTCGAGCCTGGCTCTGCTTCTGTCCACAGAGGCCTGAGTGGTGCTGGCTGGAGGGGAGTCCTGGCATGGCCTATCGTCGTGTCCATCATTGAGAGAAGCCTGGCCAGTTTGTTGATGCCATGTGGGAGAATGCTTCTCAGTCCTGGGAGGAGGAAGTATTTGATTCTTGTTTCAAGTCTGTGTTTGAAAACTAAAGCTGATCTTGCTAAGGAAGCAGCACTAAGCCTCTAAAAGTCTCCAAGCCACATCAGCAGTGGCTTCCTCAAACCAAGTGGGGGTACTGGCTTTAGGGTCCCTGGCTCAGATCCCTGTGGCTAGAAGCCTGGAATGTGCTGCTGCTGCTCAACTGAGGCAGAGGTCTAGAATATTGGTTGCTTTCTTTGCTGTTAGTATTTTCATCACCACCCCTTGTCTATGAGTCATTCTGTCTGCTCTCTCATGCTGTATGACCTTTGGCCAAGAGTGAAATCTGATGCTTTTCTCTCTCAGCGTTCACCATAGCAGAGGGCACTGATGCCTATGGCTTTGGACAGGTGGTCTTGTGCCTCCTGTAGGTCCTCACACACTGACCTGCCTGGGGCTCAGGAACTGGCAAGGGGAGTGCCAGAACAGGTCTGGGGAGGCTTCTCGCAAGGCCAACTGAAGCCTCAGTGGTGGGCCTGACAGTGGGCCTGAAGTGGCGGGGCACTGTCCTGAATGGCCCCCATCCCCAGCCACTGCCTGGTCTCTCTCTGTTGCAGTTCTTGGCCATGGTGTTCCAGGACCTGCTGACCAGCAAGGACGACTACCTTCGGGCCTCACGGGCCCTGCTTCGGGAGATCATCAAGCAGACCAAGCACGAGATCAACTTCCAGGCCTTCTGCCTTGGCCTTATGCAGGAACGCAAGGAGCCCCAGTACCTGGACATGGAGTTCAAGGTGCCTCAGCCTGCTCTGTGCCCATGGTGGTCCCCCTGGTTTGGGGGTTTCCTGTTAGCTGATTGCCAGCAGTGAGGCCCAGAGCTCACATGGGTTTATTTTGGGCAAGAACATCCCCTGGACTGGGTGTGGAGGAGCCATAGCTGGAAAGGCTGGGGAGTGGGGCATTGAGAGCAGGGATGGATGATGTGGCCTGCAGGCAAGTGGGGTGGGGTTGCCCTGGCAGGACCTCAGTACGTGAGGGCTTCAGAGAGCTTACAGGGAGCCTGGGCCTCAGCACGTTGGGGATCCTCCTGTTTTAGCTTCCTGTGGTGGGGCTTTGCCCAGCTCTACTGGCTGAACCAGCTTCCAGCAGCCTGACCAGGGCCTTGCTTGGCTGCTCTTGGGCCCCAGGACCTGCTCTTGCCATGCCACAGTCCTAGTGCAGTGGGCCCTGGGCTCTCTCTGGATTCCTTGTGTAACCCCCCACGGCTTGTGTCTCTGAGTGTGTTCAGGGCTCCTGGACGCACAACTTTCAAAAGCCAGCCCTGCTCTGCTATGCTTGGCCTGCAGGAGCGGTTCGTGGTCCACATCACAGATGTGCTGGCCGTGTCCATGATGCTGGGCATCACAGCACAGGTGAAGGAGGCTGGTGTCGCCTGGGACAAAGGAGAGAAGAGGAGTAAGATTGGGGCTGGGGGGGGCAGGCCAGGTGGGTTTCTATACTTTGCTCTTCTCCCCCACTCCCTCCTGTGACTGCTGCTGTACCCTGAGTTGCCAGTAGAGGGCAAGGAAGGAGCAGTCTCAACACAACCACAGAGGATGGCCTGAGATTCTAGAAATGGTGTCTTTTTTTGAAAGGGGGAAGGGTCTACAGGGTTTTCAGGGTCTCACTATAGGACTCATAGTGATCCACCTGTTTACAGCTTCCCAAGAGCTGGGATTACAGGCATGCGCCACCAGGCCCAGTCTCAATCACTCTCTCAGCATGCCCCTGGGATTGAACCCCCAGCCTCTGCACCTGCTTGAAAGTGCTTTAATATGCTGAGCTATTTGGCCGGCCCTCTGGAAATGGTCTCCATCAGCAGGGACCTTTGGCCACAGGGAAGATGGAAGGGGGAGACCCTATGTCAGTCAGCCTGGGTCATGGGAAGATTTTGGCCAAGGGGCCCTTGAGGAAACTGGGTGAGGCCACCAGGCATTTGAGGCTTCCTATCTTCTGTGACCCTTACAAGATGGTAGACCACCCCCTGAGCATTATTTAGAGTAGCTTGGTCTCCTCCTCCCTCATCTATACATGGCCTGGGAGGCCATAGGTTGGCTGTTAATGTCCAGCCTCACTCCCAGTCTAGTCTTGAGCCAGACCCTATGAGCATTTGTTGCCCCTCAGCGCTCTCACACAGGGGCCACTAACCCCTTTGTCCCTTACAGATCTTGAGGTACTGCGTGCATTCCAGAACCAGATTGCTGCTATCCAGCGTGACGCTGTTTGGTGGCTTCACACTGTTGTTCCCTCCATCAGCAAACTCACCCCCAAGGACTATGTGCACTGGTAAGCACTGGCATTGTTGCCTGACCTACACTGCCCACTGCCTGAGGGTCACTGACTCAGATATGCAGCAGGGCTCCCAGGGAGAAGTTAGTCACCTGGGGACACAGCCACTGTGGGCTATGGAAGTCGTGGTATGCAGCAGCAGTTTATTTTTTGGCGGAACTGGGAATTGAGCTCTTGCGCTTGCCAGGGAAGCTCTTATTCCACTGAGCCATCTTCCTGGCCCCACAGTAGCAGTGTAGAGCCAAGGGACAGATGCTTTCCTGAGTGGGTCAGAACTGTTCACAGAGATTCCATTCTGGAGGCTGGAGGACACTTTAGCCTGGAGCCACCTGTGTCAGGTGGTTACTGGTCCAACAGCCTTGCCAGTTGTGGGTGTGACTCCCCTCGGGTGCCATGGGAGGTCATGCAGAACGGGGCAGCCCTAACAGTTTCCCCTTGACAGTCCCTGACCGAGCAGAGCCCATGGGCGCTAGTGGGGTGACTGATGGCTCCACTCTACCCACAGCCTCCACAAGGTACTCTTCACGGAGCAGCCCGAGACCTACTACAAGTGGGACAACTGGCCACCTGAGAGTGACCGCAAGTGAGCTGGATGGTGGGCAGGGGTCTCAGGCATGGGAGCCAGATGGGGACTAGACTGTTGGGCTGGTGGCGCCTGGCCCCTCCCAGAGCCGCCTCTCTCTGCATGGCCCATAGCTTCTTCCTGCGCCTCTGCTCAGAGGTCCCCATCCTAGAGGACACACTGATGCGCATCCTGGTCATTGGGCTGTCCCGGGAGCTACCCCTAGGCCCTGCAGATGCCATGGAACTTGCTGACCACCTCGTGAAGCGAGCTGCCGCTGTACAGGCAGATGGTGAGCGTCTGCTGGGGTTTGGCACTTTGTGCCAGACCCTGCTAGGTGACTGTTGTACACTGAGCTCTGCCCCCTTCCCCCATGGAAGCAGCCTGGATGCCAGTGCTTGCCTGGGCCCACAGTGACAAGGCTGCCTGTGTCAGGTGGTGCCACCTCTCAGTGGGTTTCCTAGTCCTCTGTGCCCCTGTGGGCCACAGGTTTTCTTGGTGGGGACCTAGCCCTGGGCAACCAGGATCACTCTGCCTTTGGCAGGGATTCACCTTGCCCTGTCTCAATTTTGCAAAAGTTGTTAGTTCATTAGAACCACAGAAGGGCCTTCTGCCTGTCTCCTCTGTTCTCAAGGGACTGTGGAATGCTAAACTTTGCCAAGAGCTGACACCTGTGGCATGACAGTGAGGCCTTAGCTGCCCTCTGGGATGGCACTGTCTGCTGAGACAGGTCCAGTACTCTTCTTCCTGGTCCCCTCCTTGCCTGTGTGGCATGTGGCCTCTGGGTCATTGCGCCCTCCCACCCTACTCTTGGACCCACATCCATCTTCTTGGGCTCTGATACCTTTGTCTGGGTGCTGGGTCCCAGTTAGGAGCTCCATATGGCCTTCTAGAGCCTGTTTGGGTTTCAGATGTGGAAGTGCTGAAGGTGGAGCGAATCCAGCTAATTGATGCAGTTCTGAACCTATGCACCTACCACCACCCAGAGAACATCCAGCTCCCACCTGGGTAAGGCCTGCGGCCCCCCTGACTGGCAGGCACCTGGCCAGAGGCTGCCCAGCTGGCTGAGGAAGCCTGGCCTCTAAAACTGGAAGCCTTGAAATTAGAAAACAATTCTTTGAACTTTGTGCTAGCTTGTTTTGACTTTTCTGAGTCCTACATTTCTGTGTGAATTTTGGAGTCAACTTGTTAATTTCTGCGAAAAGTCAAGTGGGATTTTGATAGATCTAACACTCAGTTTAACCCATGAACATGGATGTATTTGTGGCATTTGAGTTTTGTTTATTACGACAGGATCTCACTATGCAGTTCAGGCTGTTGTTAAACTCACTGTGCAGCCCGGGCTGGCCTCGGACTTGTGGCAGTCCTCTTGTTTTAGCCCCCGAGTGCTGGGATTACAGTGTGCCCACTAGTTCCTCTGCTTTAGATCTTTGGTTTTTTTCAGCTGTGTTTTATAGTATTTTTTTAGGTAAGCCTAAAAATTCTTTTGTTAAAATTGTATGTAAATATTGCATTGTTTTTGGTGCAGAATTGTCTAACGAAACTTATTTCTTGAATTGCTAGTTAGTATATGCAGTACTTCAATTTGATGGGTTTTCTTTTGTTGTTGTTTTTTTTTTTTGGTGGAACTAGGGATTGAACTCAGGTCCTTTTGCTTGCCAGGGAAGCACTTATTCTACTGAGCCATCTCCCCAGCCCTTGAGGTTTCACTTGATGGCCTACTTGTGTATTTCATCTGTAAGGACTGTACTTTAGTTATAATTATATATAGTTCTTTTTTTTTTTTTTTTTTTTTTGTACTGGGAATTGAACCTAGTAGGACCTTGAGCTTGACAGGCAGGTGTTGTGATGCTGACCTATATTCCTGGCCCTATATATAGTTTGTTTGTTTGTTTGTTTGTTTGTTTTTATTTGTTTTTGCAGTACTAGGGATTGAACTGAATACCCTGTGCTTGCCAGGCAAGTGCTTATTCTACTGAGCTATCTCCCTAGTCCGTATATAGTTTTTAAATGTTGTAATTGCAAGGGCCAGGGAGATGGCTCAGTGAAATAAGTGCTTCCCTGGTGAGCATAAGGGCCTGAGTTCAATCTCTGGTTCTGCCAAAAAAAAAAAGTTGTAATTGCATATTGTAGAATGCCAGGATTCCTAGGTTTTCAACATGGAAAATTAGATAGGTAACTTTTATTGTTCATTACTTTGTCCACCACTGTTTTCCATTTACTATCTGGGAACTGAGGCTTAGGATGTCAGTAATGGCCTGGGGCTCAGCTGTTGAGAATGGCATGGACCGTTAGCCAGGCTGTGTGATTTTGATTTTTTTAATCTTTTATTTATTTATTTATTTGGTACAGCTATGCAGCTGAGACTCATGGTGATCCTCTTATCTCTGCCTCCCTGGCACTGGGATTGCAGGCATGCGCCACCACACCTAGTTTCAGTTGCCAGACGGCACACCTGGGGTTGCAGGGCCAGCGTGGCATACTGTACCAGGGATTGAACCCGGTACCAGGCAGGCACTTAGAACGCTGAGCTATCTCCCCAGCCCCAGGCTGTGTCTTTGTGGCATGGACAAGTGTCCTTGGAGGGGAGGTTTCAGGGCATCAGTCAGCATACAGTACAAAGCCTGGACACACTGATCAGTCCCTGGTCCATCTGCCCATGCCGTGGCTTCTCTGGTTAGGACTTATTTCCTGTCCCTGAACCCAGGGTCGCTGAGCCTGTGTTGTCAACATCGTGCCCTCTAGGTACCAACCCCCAAACCTTGCCATCTCCACCCTCTACTGGAAGGCATGGCCCCTGCTGCTGGTTGTTGCTGCGTTCAACCCCGAGAACATCGGTGAGCCAGTTCGGGCTGCTTTCAGGTCTGCTCATGGACCCATGGTTCCTTCTCGGGGGCCACTCACTGAAGTGGTGACACCGGTGCTTGTGGGGAGCCCATTCCTCTGTTCTCCTTGCCCTAGGTTTGGCTGCCTGGGAGGAGTACCCCACACTGAAGATGCTCATGGAGATGGTGATGACCAAGTAAATAAACTGCTTCTGTTGGGGACCAGGGATGCGCCAGGAGCAGGGCCAGCCTTGAGAGTAGCCAGTCTCCTACGTTGGCGTGCTGCTTCTTTGGTGCCTGTTTGTTGATAGATTGAGTTCCAGTCCAAGTGTGTCACATTTAGACCTCCTCTCTTGCCCCTGGTGAGGTGAGGGGCAGGGTGGATGGAGCCACATTACAGCACCCTCTCAGGTGCTGAACAGCAGTATGGTTGACACGGCCTCAGAAGTACAGGCAGTCATGACCACAGCTCAGTGTGAGTGTGCTCTTACAGCATGATGTCAGGCAGGGCCTGCCAGATGGCCAGTCTACAAAGTGAAGTCACATGCAGAGGACAGTGGGCACCTAGTGGCCACCCCAGGGTAGAACTGAGAATGTGACATTGTAGGACCTGGCCCATATGGCTGTGACCTCTTAGGGACCAGGTGTGTGTGTGCCCAGGAGATTGTGGAGACCAGGACCATGCCCAGGCTTGGCCTATGTGCAGCACTGATGTTGGGGAGAACCTGGGCCATGTATGATAATGTGGAACCTGGCCCTTACACAGCTATGGCATTGTGTAGTCTGTGGCTGGGAGACATGGCTGCCTCCTTCGCATGATGGAAGTCTTGGCTAAGGAGCAGCCTAAATGGGGACATTCAGGACAGAACACCTCAGGAAGACAGGTTTTAAGGCACTTGAAAGGTGTTGAACCATGAATCCCTGCCTGCAAGTCCTACCCTTTGAGATCCCCAGTGGGGGCGACTTGTTGGGGCCCATTATAATGAACAAGGATTCTAGCAGGGGTGTGACGTGAGAGAGGGTGTCATGGGCCAAACTGGGAGTCTGATACTGGCTGGGCTTAGTGCTGCAGATGTCTGTGGTGCTGCCATGGACGAGGTGGCTGGTGGGCTCCCAGAACAGCAGATTCTTGGGCTCAGCGTAATGGCACTGTCACCAGCCCTCCAGGGTGCCCAGTGGCTCAGGGCATGCGCAGGCAGTGGCAGTCTTGCAAGTTTTGACCCTGTGTGACTGTGAGTCTGGCCTGGTAGGCAGGGGCGGGGCAACAAGGCTCTCCTTTCTCTGTCCTTAGTAACTACTCCTATCCGCCGTGTACCCTGACGGATGAGGAGACCCGTACAGAGATGATTAACCGGGAACTGCAGATCTCCCAGCGAGAGAAGCAAGAGATTCTAGCTTTTGAGGGCCATCTGGCTGCTGCGTCTACCAAGCAGACGATCACGGAGAGTAGCAGCCTCCTGCTGTCCCAGCTCACCAGCCTGGATCCCCAGTATGTCCCTAGCACCCCAAGACTGAGGGCAGAGTAGATCTTCATGGCGGGTGTTGGCTTGGCAGGATGAGTAGGAGGGTGGGCAAAGCCAACCACACCTTGCTGGCCTTAAGCACCCATCATGCCCAGGACCCATTTGCAGTGGCTCCATCTCTGTGGAGCAAGTCTGTGGATAGCTGGGTTACACCTGGTATCTGTTTGGGGTCTTGTCTACCCCTCAGAGCAGGGCTAGGAGGAGGCAGTGGCTCTCTAGCCCTTGCCTATTGTTAGATGCAGGAGCACCGTGCAGGTAGCTCTGACCCTCATGTCCTCTATGACCTGCAGGGGCCCACCCCGGAGGCCTCCTCCTCACATCCTGGAACAGGTGAAAGGCCTCAACCAGTCTCTGCGCCTTGGGCACCTCCTGTGTCGTAGCCGCAACCCTGACTTCCTCCTCAACATCATCCAGAGGCAGGTGGGCCCTGGTGAAAGGCTCTGGAGGTAGAGAAAAGAGCAGGTGGCTAGGAGGGCAAAGGCTGCAAAGGCTCTGGTCACACAACACTAGCTGGAAGAGGGCAGGGTGCACCCACCTGTAAGTGGGGTGACCTGTGTCCCTGTAGGGCTCGGCTCACTGGGTACTCCTTGTGGACTCCTGGAGTTTAGATGACACTGTCTTAGCTCAGTTCTGTGCCCCTGACTCCTCACAGAGGGCACTCAGATCTAGCCTTAGTGGGAGAGTATAGGGTGGGGTTGGTGGGTTTGAGCTGAGGGTGCTAAGTGTGGGCCGCCACTGTCCCCCTGCCTAGGCCTCCTCACAGTCCATGCCCTGGCTGGCCGACCTGGTACAGTCGAGTGAGGGCTCGCTAGATGTGCTGCCCGTGCAGTGCCTGTGTGAGTTCTTATTGCATGACGCTGCTGACGATCCCACCTCAGGCGAGGAAGAGGACGAGGGTGAGAGCCGGGAACAGAAGGCCAAGAAGCGACAGGTAGGTCTCCCGCCTGTCCTCCAGTTGGGCCTCCCAGGCTGCTCTGTCCCCTGAGAGCCTCTTCTCATGCACAGAGGCAGCAGAAGCAGCAGCAGCTGCTGGGCCGCCTGCAGGACCTGCTGCTGGGCCCGAAGGCTGACGAGCAGACCACATGCGAGGTGCTTGACTACTTCCTGCGTCGCCTCGGCTCCTCACAGGTGGCCTCCCGTGTGCTGGCCATGAAGGTGAGGGCCGCTGGAAGGCATCAGCCTTTGTGTGCCGTTGTGTGCAGGTTCCACTTCTGTTCTCTGGCTTTCACTCTCTGCACTTGCAGGGGCGACATACAGTGCAGAAGAACCACAGCCGTTTGGCCATCTCTGGCCCTTCTGCTCCACAGAGAACCTGTCTTAGGTGTCTGAAGCCCCAGCTTGCTCCTCTGTGTGTGCGCGCGCGCGCGCGCGCGCGCACACACACACACACACACACACACACACACACACACACACACACACACACACACACACACACACACACACACACACACACAGAGCTATCTTCCCAGCCCCAGAGGTGGGTTTAAAAAAAATGTTCCTGGCTCAGAGATAGGTTTAAAAAATTTTATTTTGAAGAGAAAAGAATAATAGAGGGGCTGGGGAGATGGCTCAGTGAAATAAGCATTTCCCTGGCCAAGCATGAGGGCCTGAATTTAATCCTTGGTTCTGCCAAGAAAAAAGAATAATAGATAAAACATTAGAAACAATGCACAATTTTTAATAGAATAAGATAGTATGTATTCAGCAGTGGCTGTTACATTATACATTGCTGTCTCTAATGTAGTTGCTCAGATTACAGATACAAGCATATAAAATCAGTCAGAAAGCAGAAGTGTTGAGAGAACTGCCTACTGCTCCACTTGTGGTTCTTGGGAAGCACTGTATCCTCTGCGCAAGGCTCCGAGAGGCATGGATGCCCACGAGTGGGCAGGCTAGCTCGACTCAGCTCTGTATTCCTGTTCCTGCAGGGCTTGTCACTAGTGCTCTCAGAGGGCGGGCTTCGGGATAGAGAGGAGAAGGAGCTGCCCATGGAGGAGGACTCCGGGGAGGCGAGTGCACTTCAGGACTACCAGTGGCTGCTGCGGGACCTGCCAAGGCTGCCCCTGTTTGACAGTGTCCGAGCTGCCACCGCCCTAGCACTGCAGCAGGTGAGGGCCTAGCAGGCAGATGCAGAGCGCAGGTAGGCTGCGGGAACACTGCCCAGGAGCCGGCTCAGATGGCCTCCCTCCCCAGGCCATCCACATGGAGACAGACCCGCAGACCATCAGCGCCTACCTGGTCTACCTGTCCCAGCACATGCCAGTGGAGGAGCAGGGCCCACACAGTGACCTGGCCTTGGTGAGCAGGGTGGGACGTGTGGGGACCGGCCCTGCAGAGGGCGTGAGGGGACTAGAGCGTGTTCTCACACTGGGCAAGGGCAGCCAGAGTCCCAGGATGTTTACTGTCCTCTATGCTGTCTTCCCTTGGATGACTTCCTGACCTGGCTTTCCTGTCAGCTGCCCCAGCCATAGTGCAGGGTGGCATGAGTCCCAGGGGCTGAGTGTCTGGGTGGGTGAGGAGCGAGGTAGTGAACAGCAGACACTGGGACAGGGCTTCCTCCACAGCCTGGATTCCTGTTGGGGGCTGCAGAACCAGGTCTGCCCTCCTGGTGATTTCTGAGGCTTTTGTCTTCCAAGTCTCTAGTCCAGTGTCCATCCTGGGGTGGCTCATGGCCAGCCTCAGCATTGTTGCATGTGCATAAATGTCATGTCTGGATAGGTTGTGACAGTCTTTTTCTTTCGGCCATGAAGACTTTCTGTTGCTGGTGGGTAGTGTCTGTGATCTGTTTCTACCCTGGTCCCTACACCACTACCTATCTTTCCACCCTGTGACAAGAAAGGGCTGCAACACCTTCCACTTTGAAAGCCATCATCAACCTTTTCTCTGAGCACCACGTCCCCTCATTAGTCTGGGGAAGCCCCTTGGGCTCTCCTTGCACAAGCATCTTGGGTGTTGCTGGGGACACTTTGCAGTGGTTTTCTCATGGTGCAGTGTGTGATCTGCTTAGGGTCACATGCTGTCATGACCAGTTGCTAGGCTGGTGCTCAGAGAGGAGAATGGCTGCTAGTGGCCATAGTCCCTCTGATGGCCCTTACTTCACCAGGATGTAGCCCGGTTGGTCGTGGAGCGCTCTACCATCATGGCACACCTCTTCTCCAAGCTGTCCTGCAGCTCCACGTCTGATGCAGTTCTGGGCGCCCTACTGTCTGTTTTCTCCCGCTATGTACGGCGTATGCGGAAGAGCAAAGAAGGAGAGGAGGTCTACAGCTGGGTAGGGCATCCCTCGACCCCTCCTGGCTCTCGGCTCTTGGCTTCCCAAGGTACCTGGCTTCTGTTCCACTGTCCTCTCTCTCTCTCTCTCTCTCTCTCTCTCTCTCTCTCTCTCTAGTCAGAGTCCCAGGACCAAGTCTTCCTACGTTGGGCCAGTGGAGAGACAGCCACCATGCACATCCTTGTGGTCCATGCCATGGTCATCCTGCTGACACTGGGCCCGCCCCGAGGTAAGCAGTGCTGGCTAGGGAGGATCTGTCCTCGAGGGTCACTCTCCTACCCAGCAGCTTTGTCCAGAGGCTAGTGGCTTGGACTAGCTAGCCCTCTGGCCAGCAGCCTTTTCCTTCCTCGCCATTGTGACTATTCTGCCACTTACCTGGTTACTCCTGTGAGAGCAGGGGAAGGCAGGACCCCCTTGCCGGGGTGCACGTGAGTGGACTCTGTCAGAATGGGGATACCAGGTGGCAGTGAAGGTGGCCAGCCCCAGGTATACATCCACTGTCACCCTCGGGAAGGGGAGGGAGGAGACTGGCCTTGCCGTGCCATCTGTTGGGCTTCCTTTTGACCCTGTGGAGCAGGAGTTTAGAAGGGAGCTGGCCTGGCCAGGTACCTTGTACTGTGAGTACAAGTTCTCTGGGGCATGGATCTTCAGACCTTTTCCTTAGAGTCTTTTTTTCTCACCTGTGACCCTCAAAGGCTTGACCCACAGGTGAGGCACACTCATTCATACGCAGCATTGGGCAGTAGATCTTCATTTTCATGTGTATCTTTCCTGTTCCTGCAAGGCCTAGGTTTCCCCCTGTACAAGGCAGATGGCCCTAAGGGGCCTTGAATCTCTACCAGCTTTGGTCTTTGGTCCTCTTTGGGGTCAGGGCCCTTAGAGGAGAAGGTTGCTCACTCCTATCTTTCTGGAAGCCGGCGACAGTGAATTTTATGAGCTATTGGACATCTGGTTCCCGGAGAAGCAGCCACTGCCCACTGCCTTCCTGGTGGACACATCTGAGGAGGCACTGCTACTGCCTGACTGGCTGAAGCTCCGCATGATCCGTTCTGAAGTGCCCCGCCTGGTGGATGCTGGTACGTACCAGGCTGGGGTTAGGAGAAGGGAAGGGCCTGTTGAATTCAGGTGGCCCTGTGCCTGCTACCCAGGAGCCCTTGGGCCTTTGGGACATTCCCAGTGTCCACGTGGCTAGCAGAGGCTCACTGAGTTGTCACACCAGGCCCAGCTGCCCTGACCATGAGAGGTTGGGAATGCATCCTGGAAAGGAAGTTAAATGGCCAAGAATTGGGAGGAAATAGGGACAGCTTGGGTCCTCTGAGTTCATTCTTGAAGGCTTTGTTGAGTTGGCAAGCTGCAGTGAGGAGGGAAAGGTCTAGCAGGGCCCATCAGGCTGACAGCCAGACAAGGAAGGGGACTTGAGTGGCTGGGTTTAGGATGCTTGGGAAAGATATCCCAAGGAATCTCCTCTCAGCTGTATTTGTGGTACCATCATTCATGCACAAGGGAGCACTGTGGCCTGTGTGGCTTCAGAGTGGATTGACTGCAGGGTCCTTAGCACTGCTATAAGCCCCCTGAGCAACCCCTGCTGGGCTGCCACCCAGGGTAGGGGTCTGGTGGGGCCTGGGCCCAGATGCCAGGGGACCCGGTGAACAAGCCGTGCCTACAGCCCTGCAGGACCTGGAGCCCCAGCAGCTGCTGCTCTTCGTCCAGTCCTTCGGCATCCCTGTGTCAAGCATGAGCAAACTCCTCCAGTATCTGGACCAGGCAGTGGCCCATGACCCCCAGACCCTGGAACAGAACATCATGGATAAGAGTGAGCTCCTCGGAACAACTGGCTGTGTTGTTCTGACCAAACCATCAGGATCTGCTAGCCCCTGGGTCCTGGGTGAGGGCTGCTGAAGGGGTTGGGCTACAGGTACCATAGGTGAGGTATGAAAAGTCAAGACCTGAGCTCACCCCCACACTGTCTTGAGTCCTAGGGAAGTGTGAGACTAAATGCTGATGCTTCCTGAGTGGGTTTCCTGCCTCTAAGCTTCTGCAGCCTCAGAGCTCCCAGTACTCTCCTGGGCATGTGTGAGGTTTCCCAACACAGCTTCCTGGGGGGAGAAGTGCTTGCTATCCATGTGCAGCTGAGACTGGCTGTTATCTTGCAGATTACATGGCCCACCTGGTCGAGGTGCAGCATGAGAGAGGCGCGTCAGGAGGCCAGACCTTCCACTCCCTGCTTACAGCCTCCCTGCCCCCCCGGCGAGGTACTGGCCCCTCCCAGCCCCAGCACCATAGCCCTGGCTTCTGGCCACAGAGGCCCCTCGCCTGCTTCCTTGGTTGGCACTAGCCTGTGGTCAGCTTGGGGTTCCTGTCTTGGTTCTGTCCTCTCTGTAGCCCTGAGTAGGGCCCTGGGTCCTTTGAGGGCTGACCCTCGGTGGGAATGGGAGCCAACTCTTCTTTCTGGTGATCTCCTGGCCGGGACTGTGCTGGTTCTCAGGGCTGCTCTGCCAGAGCTGGTCAGAGTTTCTAGCCTGTGGCGATGTCCCTTTATCTAGACAGTACAGAGGCACCGAAACCGAAGAGCAGCCCGGAGCACCCTGCAGGCCAAGGCAGGACTCGGGCTGGGACACAGGTCCGAGTGCTGGGTCCTGAGGATGACTTGGCCAGCATGTTCCTGCAGGTACTGACACTGCTGTGATGGGTCCTACACATGTGCGTCCTCACACATGGTGACTTAACACATGTGCCTGCCTCTAGGTGCAGGCCTACACATGGGAGGGCGTGGCGTCCTACTCTCAAGCTACTCCTGCCGCCTTTGCACACCCCTCTGTTCAACCCTCTGTTTTTTGCCTGCAGAGGCCAAGATGTCCAGGGTTCACCTGAAGGCCCGTGACCGGTGCCTGTCCTCATGCCCTGCCCATGGCATTCCTGTCTGATTGAGAGCTTTTGTAGACACTTGACAGGCCCCAGGGGCAGCTCCTGGGAATATTGGACCCATTGCTGCTCTGCAACAGAGGTCTCAAGGGACCTGGGCACAAGTCTACGTGGTTGGGGTCACAACAGGGATCTGAGAAGGGGTGCTCCCCCACTTGATACCCACTGTGTCCTTCCAGATCTTCCCACTGAGTCCTGACCCGCGGTGGCAGAGCTCCAGCCCCCGGCCCCTTGCCCTTGCGCTGCAGCAGGCCCTGGGCCAGGAGCTGGCCCGAGTTCGCCAGGGGAACCCTGAGGTGCTGGGCATTACTGTGCGCCTCCTGCAGGCTATAGCCACCCTGCTGGGCTCCCCCCACGGTGGGGCCCTGGCCATGGCCATGCACCGCAGCCACTTCCTGTCCTGCCCGCTGATGCGTCAGCTCTGCCAGTACCAGGTACCTATACTGAGGAAGCAGAGGGGGTGTGACTTCAATGTCCCAGGATAAGGTGGGGAGGTCTGGCTATCACTTAGGCTGTCTTGCGCTAGCCCTGGCGTAGGGATTCCTTCATGGGCTTTGGTTTCTTTCTTAAATGTAAGAGCCACCTGTGTCAGCAGCAGGCAGGGACCCCTCTCTTTGCAGAAGGTGACAGACCCACAACCCCTGGGCCTTCCCTTGGCTTTGTGGCTTTGAAGTGTACAGAAGTAAGTTGCAGTCCAGGCAGGATTATTCCTGGAACCCCACATACGTGGGAGGCTAACATGGAAGGGTTGCAAGCTCATGGACACTCTGAGCGATGTAGCAGGATGTTGCCTCAAAATAAAAAACAGTAACAATCATAAAGAGGAGCAGAGATATAGTTCACTTGTCTCCAGGGTCAATCTTGTATTGAAAAAAGTAAGTTACTTGTCAGAACAGCTCAGACTTATAAACTGCCAGGCTGTCCTGGAATGCACTGTTGCGAGAGCTGGTAGATCATGTTGGCCGCTGCAGAGGCCTGTCCCAGCCACGTGGTCTCCTGTCTGCTCCCCCCCACCCCGTGTAGGGCTGCTGGTATCCCTGATCAGCATAGCTTATGTGTTGGCCTGTTGTCCCTGCAGCGCTGTGTACCCCAGGACACTGGCTTCTCCTCCCTCTTCCTCAAAGTCCTGATGCAGACCCTGCAGTGGCTGGAAAACTCTGCTGTAGAGGAGGGGCCCCTGCAGGCCCAGCTCAAGCTGTTTGTCACCCAGTACTCAGCAAGACGCAGGATCAGTGATGGTGAGGGTGGTGGCAAGCAGCTGGAGTCAGCGGATATGTATGAAGCAGGGCCAAGTGATTGGGGGTGACCTGGGGTCCTGTAGGAAAGACAGTGCCTATGTGAACAGAGGGGCATCTTCGAGGCCCTGGGAGGGCAGGGCAAAGCCGGGTGAGGGAAGGTCACACTGGCTCTCCTGCAGTGCGCAGCGGGCTCCTGCACCTGGCAGACGCCCTGGGCTTTTGTCATGACCTGGAGCTGGTCAGCTCCACTGTGAGGGCTGTCATTGCTACGCTGAAGTCTGGGGAGAGATGCAGCGTGGAGCCAGAGCTCATCAGCAAAGGTACCAGCATGCCAGGCTCAGTAGTGGCTCCTCAGGCTGCCACTGCTTTGACCTATAGTGACTGACCACTCAGTGCCTATAGATATCCCCTCCCACGTGCCTCCCTGGGCCCTCTTGAGAACAGGAGTTGTGAGGCGCTTCCCCCCAGCATGGCCCATCCTGCACATGCTCAGCCATGCCTTCTTGACTACCTCCCACTCAGAGATCTCCACCCAGAGTGACACGGGATATCCCTGTACCTCACACAGTCCTCCAAGGCCTGATTGAGGCAAGGTCTCCCTATCTGGAGGAGTTATTGACAGCACTCTTCTCGGCCACCACGGACACTGCCTGCCAGAGCCTGGCGTCCAGGCCCATCGTGGTGGTGAGCTCTCTGCTGCTGCAGGAGAAGGAGGAGCCTGCCATTCCAGGGAAGCAGGATGGAGACAGTGTCAGGTGAGCAAGAGCTGAGGGTGCCCAAGGGGTTGGCTCTGCCAGGTCTTTCTCTGACTCTTTTTCCTCACAGCGTGGAGGCTGTGCGGCTGGGACCCTCATCGGGACTACTTGTGGACTGGCTAGAGATTCTGGACCCTGAAGTGGTCAGCAGCTGCCCTGATCTGCAGCGGCAGCTGCTGTTCTCGAGGAGAAAGGTGACAGGGACCAGCCCATGGTAGAGGGTGTTCTGGGGTCCCTGCTTGGGGATTGGGATTGGTATGGGGTGATGCCTATGGGGGCCCCTGTAGGAGGGAAGGGTCAGTCTGTGTAGGTGGGGTGGGGCTGCCCTGCCAGACTGAGGGCCAGTGGGCCCAGGGCTGCCCAGAGGAGAGCGGAGGGTCTGTGGTAGCAGAAGGGGCCTGGGCACAAGATTTCTCATTGATGGGGACAGCACCCTCCAGGGCCAAGTGCACAGGGCCTGGGGCACCTTCACCCTTGTGCCATAGTGGGCAGAAGAGGTGAGGCAGTGGTCACATGATTGGTATTAGTGGCACTGGTGGCCACCTGTGAAGTGTGCTGCAGTGAGCACTCACAGGGCAGGAGCAGCCGTCTCCATCGGGTCATTCTGCTCTGTCTCCCCACCGTGCAGACAGCTGTCTCCACCCCTTCCTGGGCTGCCCACGCCCCTATCCTAGCCTCAGGGCAAGGCTCAGGGCCACGTGCAAGCCTTGAGTCCTTCTGGAAACAGTCCCAAGCATTTACCTCACAGGTGGCACCAGAATGCCATCAGCTGTTCCTTGGCTCAGTTGAGATCATCCCAGCTTCTGTCATTTCCCAGGGCATAGGCCATGCAGGTGCCCAGGTGCCATCGTTCCGCCCCTATCTCCTGGCCCTCCTCACACACCAGTCCAGCTGGGCCACGCTGCACCAGTGTATCCACGTCCTGCTGGGCCAGAGCCGGGAGCAGAGGTGAGGTCACCTTGCCTGGGCTTCGCACCCCTACAGGCAACTGCTGCAGAGCTCGTGCCCCTGCACTGGGAACTCTCAGTGCTCTCAGGTAGCTGTATTGCCCGCTTGCCTGCTGCTTCTGGTAGAGGTGTGTAAATAGCCTCAGCACTGGGGTCACAGGGCATCACATCCACCCTGTGCTGGTGCTGGGTCCCTGTACCCTCACTCCAGAGCAGCTCTTCTTCAGAGGTCCAGCATGCGCATGCTGGCCTGGGCCACCACACCCACCCCCTTGCGGTACAAGTGCCCTCCCCAAGAAGGCAGACAGCCTGTCTCTCTTGTCTCTGTGAAGAATTCAGTGATTGTCTACACTATGCTGTGGGGACCAGAAGGGGTGTTCCCAAGGTGTGCTACTGTGCAATGCCAAGACCCATTCTGGGTTCCTGGCTCAGAAAGCGTACAGGGTGGACAGGACTAATGTGTGCATTCCTTCCACAGTGGGAGTTGGGCACCCAGCGCATGGGCACAGGTGTGGATCAGAGAGGCCCATGTTTTCTGCCAGTGGGTCCATGACTGGGGTCCCTTCAAAAGCTGTGGGCTTCTTTCCTCCTTCTTTCCTCCATACTCCCTGGCCTCAGGTGGAATCCCTGGTTCCTCCTAGATTTGACCCCTCTGCCTCCCTGGACTTCCTGTGGGCCTGCATTCATGTTCCACGGATCTGGCAGGGAAGGGACCAGCGCACCCCACAGGCAGGTCTGGGTAGGAGTGGGGGTAGCCCACCTAAAGGGTGGCACTTCTAGGGGCTGACTGGGGGTTCCTGTTGCAGAAGCGGCGGGAAGAGCTGGTGCTCCATGTCCAGGCTGCAGAGCTCATCAGCCTGGTAGAGCTGATCGTGGCTGAGGTAGAGACCAGGAGCCAGGATGGGGATGCAGCCGCCTGCACTCTCATTCAGGCCCGGCTGCCCTTGCTGCTTAGCTGTTGCCGTGGCAATGACGACAATGTCAAAAAAGTGACAGAGTACCTGACTGGCTCCATCCAGCAGTGGGGGGACAGGTACCCAGAGCCCACCCATCCTTGTTATAACTCTGCCCTCACCTGGGAACATGGGAGCCATCAGGGGTCAGGCTGTTTCCATCAGCATTCTTGGCCCCTGAGCCACTCTGGCTCCATTGGCATGCCCAGTCCCTGTCCTTCCACGCTCTAGTTGGCCCATTAAACTCCTGCCCCTTCTCTCCAGTGGCCCTGCCTACTCTGTTGCAGTGTGCTGGGCAGGCAGTGCCGGGACCTGCTTCTGCAGCTCTACCTGCAGCGGCCAGAGCTCCGGGTGTCAGTTCCTGAGGTCCTACCACTCAGTGAGGGGGCCACCGGCAGCAGTGTCTGCAAGGTGAGAGTGCGTCTCCTGCCCAAGCCCTGGTGAAATGGCCATGCCCAGGATGGTGGGTGGGGACTTTCAGCCTAGCACACCAGCTCCCCCAGAAAGCCCAACCTGTAAGGAATCTGAAGGCTGCCATGAATGGAATCTCATTCATTCATCCGGACCCCATGCTGTAGCCTGTCTCCCCTCCTCACCTGACCTCATCTTGTCCATGGAGCTCCTCTAGGCTGCAGCATGGGGTCTGGATGCCCCTTGCCTGTTTTCCTTAGGCATGGCAGACAGGCTGTACTGGGATGTGGCACAGGGCACACATACGAACTATGAGCCCATTATCTGGGTGGGGCTTCGCCATTGCTGCAAACACATCCTAGCAGCCCTTCCTCTGCCCCTTCCCAGGAGCATGGACAAAGTCTTGTGTCTCGAGTGCAGTGTGCATGCTCTTGGGTGTTGGAATTTTCTGGCATAAACCCAAGGTGACTTGTGTGGTCTGCACAGAGTCCCATTTCTTCCCATTGCCAAGTGGTGTCTGCCACCAGTATGGACTGTTTGTCTGTCTTTCACGCCTGCCAAGGGCTGTTGGAGGTTTCCACTTGAGGCAGTGAGGGCCTCTAGCAGGTCCCTGGAAGATTCCCCCGCCCTCACTTATACTTCCCCTCCTCTCAGCTGGACGGGCTCATTCATCGCTTCATCACCCTCCTCGCTGACACCAGTGACTCCCGGTCCTCTGAGAGCCGAGTAGCAGATGCCAACATGGCCTGCCGAAAGCTGGCTGTGGCGCACCCCATCTTGCTACTCAGGTACTGTGGTCCATCCACAAGAATGAAGGCCAAGGGAAGGGTTCCTGGGGTATGACCATGCCCAGGGACGTTCTGTAGGCAGAGCACAGTCCTTGCCCTCTGCACTCCCCAGCCAGGAAATGTCCAGTGTCCAGCCCTGCTACTGTGTGAGTTCCAGAAGGGCCTTTGGCTAGACACTGGTGTTTGGCAACCATGAACTCTGGCTGCTATAACTACTACAGGAACCCCAGCCTGTGGCAGAGCCTCAGGAGGATCCAGGTGGACCCCATAAAAGCAGATCAGGTGCATTGTCCCCAACATCCCTGGAGTCTTGTGGCTGGTACAGGTTCCCAGCAGACAGGTTCCCAGCAGACCGGTTCCTGGGGCTGGTGGAAGACCAGGCCCTACTGCTCAAAGCTGCTCCCTGAACAGGGTCACCTGGAGCCTGTAGGACACAAATTTGGCCCTTGTAGGTAGTGCCCTTGTGCTCTCACTGGGTGAGGGGTGAGCTTGAGGAGGGGAAGCTGGTGTCTGTAGTTGCTAGGAGTGTATGTGGGATATGAGGGTCTCAGGTTGGGGCCATTGAAGACACCTGGCCAGGAGTGACTTTAGAGCCCTCTGCCCACAGGCACTTGCCCATGATGGCGGCACTACTGCATGGCCGCACACACCTCAACTTCCAGGAGTTCCGCCAGCAAGGCCACCTGACCTTCTTCCTGCATGTGCTGGGCCTGTTGGGGCTGCTGCAGCCACATGTCTTCCAGAGTGCCCACCAGGGGGCGCTGTGGGACTGCCTGCGCTCCTTTGTGCGCCTCCTTCTGGTAGGTGGGCCCTGACATCTTCCAGTCCTTCATCCCAGTTTGCTAAGCCAGGACCATAGGACACCCCCCCCACCCCTTATGCTCAGGAGAGCGAGGCCTGGCTGCTCATTCAGTGCCTTCTGCCTCCACGGCTCTGGGGATCACTCCATATTCTTGGGTGGCCCCAAGCTTGTAAGTACTCACCATGCTGTGCTTGTGGACAGTTCTTGGCTTGCTGCACATGGTTTGCTGTTTTGTCACTTGCCCCAGTTGAGAACCTGCATATCTGTGCAGTGACCAGCTTGCTACCTTTAGATCCACTGCACAGCATGCTGTGGTCAGCTCTGTCCGAGGGTCAGGGAAAGCAGCATAACAGGAGGACCGCAGGGCTCTGAGCACTGGCTCTCTGCTGGCTTTCTGCAGAACTACCGGAAGTCATCCCGCCACCTGGCCCCCTTCATCAGCAAGTTCGTGCAGTTCATCCACAAGTACCTCACCTGCAGTGCGCCCGCGGCTGTCTCCTTCCTGCAGAAGCATGCAGATCCCCTCCAGTGAGTGCCATGTGCCCAGCAGGCATCCGACGGCCAGGGAGATGGCAGTGGAGGATGTATGTGGGATGCTTGGACTGTGACAGCAAAGGGCCAGTCGATGGCAGCTGCTCATCACTGAACTGCTCTCTGCGAGGGCCCCTCTGTTGTGCCTGTCCTTTCTCTCAGGGTCCCCCTCCCTCTGGCCCCAGCCCCACTGGCCAGTTATGTCCCCCAGCTAAAAGCCGGCTTTCTCCCCCAGCGACCTTTCATCCGACAACAATGACCTGGTGATGCTGAAGTCCCTCCTTGCAGGGCTCAGTCTTCCCAGCCGGGATGGCAGAGCTGACGGCAGCCTAGACGAGGAGGGTGAAGGTGCGTGGGCTGCAAGGAGGTCCTGTTGGGTCTTGGTCCCCAGCAGCACGGCTGCCCCTCGGCCACTGGAGGTGCCCTGGTAGGGACATAGTGACCTCTGGAGCCTCGCTTGCTTCGTGTGGCCGGTGCCATGGCCAACCTGATGAAGAAACACAGCTGCCCCTGGGACCTTGCCGGATCTCACTGCCCCTCTAGAGGCCTCCCCTGGCTTCAAAGGGCAGGGTTTGTCCTTGACTGTCCCTAGCAGCCCATGGCTGCACAAAGCACCTAGTGCAGGCTGGCCACCATGTTCAGCCCAGCATGCTCCTGGATAGGAACCATGTTTCCATGGTGCTCCTGCGTGAGCCTTTCCTCAGTGTGCCCCTGCAGGGCTGACTGACTGACTCTTCCAGATGAGCACTCAACCAATTCCCTGCCACTGGTCAGCGTCTCCCTGTCAACACCCCTGACTGCGGCTGATGTAGCCCCGCACATGAAGAGGCTCTCCCGGGGCCAGACCGTTGAGGGTGAGAGGGGTTAGCTCCCTAGCAGGTGCCCTGGGGCTTCTTGGGGGCTTGTTCTCCGTAGGAGCTGCTCAATTGGCTGGTTTGACTAGGATGTAAGGCTCCAGACAGAGACAACTGTCGGAGTATTCCAGGAAGGAGGGTTGGTAGGCAGACTGAAATGATGTGCGTGTGTACTGGAACGTTGGGTGCCACTCAGAGCTCGGGGTGTGGAGTGGGCTGAGGTGCCGCGAGGGAGGACACCTGCGTCACACTTCTGGGCCCCGAGTGCACCTTGGAGTGCTTCCCTGGGAGCAGGCAGATGGGGGACCTCATGGCCCTTCTCTGTGTCCCTCTTAGACCTGCTGGAGGCCCTGAGTGACATAGATGAGATGTCCCGGCGGAGACCTGAGATCCTGGGGTTTTTCTCCGTGAGTGGCTGCAGGCTGAGCTGGGAGGAGCCTGGACAGGGCCCTGGGGAGGGAGCTGTGCCCCATTGCTATTGCTCAAGCCCTTAGTGACCAGCCTCAGGGCTGGATCTGCCCCAGTTGTCAAGGAGCTGGTGGTGGGCAGGACCTGTCCCCCTACAAGGATAACGATGATAGGAGTGAGAGATGAGTTCTCAGCCAGGTGGGTTCCTAAACCTTGACTCACCCCCTCGCCCCTCGGACAGATCAACCTGCAACGGCTGATGAGCTCAGCCGAGGAGTCCTGCCGCAACCTGGCCTTCAGCCTGGCGCTGCGCTCCATCCAGAGCAACCCCAGGTGAGCCCACAGTGCTGCAGGGTGAACCGCCCCAAGGCCCCAGGGTGGCTGGACCAGGCGTCCTGGTCGGTCAGTGTTTCCTTCCCAGCAGGGCCTGGCTGTGGTGGCCCTTGGGATCTTGGGCACGCTGGGCAGGACCCATTCCGTACATTTCTTAACAGCATCGCCGCTGACTTCCTACCCACCTTCATGTACTGCCTGGGCAGCCGCGACTTTGAGGTGGTGCAGACAGCCCTCAGGAACCTGCCTGAATACACGCTGCTCTGCCAAGGTGAGCTTTGCCCATGCCCACTGGAAGTCCCCACCCTTCCCTCGCCCTTGCTGCCTGACCGTCTCCCCCCAGAGCACGCGGCCGTGTTGCTGCACCGAGCCTTCCTGGTGGGCATGTACGGCCAGATGGACACCAGCGCCCAGATCTCTGAGGCCCTGAAGATCCTGCACATGGAGGCCGTGGTGTGACCTGCAGTGGCCAACTGCCCTTGGCCTCAGTGCCATGATGTTCTCATCAGAAAGTCCCCAAGGATGGGCAGAGCTGAAAACATCTCCTGGCCTAGAAGCTGGCACTGCCATCCAAGGCAGCCCACTTTCTGCTTAGGACCCTGGCATAGCCATGGGGGGGGGGCACAGCCCTGCGAGAGGAATAGCTGGCAGGAGCTGGCGTTAAATGAAACACTGAATCCCCTAGTGCTGTTGTCTGGTGTTCCGTGTTGCCCTGGCTGTTGCCAGCCTGGACCCTGCCCTTCTCACATGGCTGAGACACTAAATAATTGAGTGGGGTCCTGGAAGGGGGAGACTAGGCCTCTCCCCATGAGCTAGCCTGCTCCCCAGTGTCCGCACCATCACTTCCTGTGGAGTGATCTCAGCTTAGCCTGGCCCTGACCTCTCTGCCCATGAGCTCAGGCTGGGCAGGCCACATCAAGGTATAGGGCCACTGGGCAGGCGGAACAGTCCTTTTTGTCCCAGGACAGATCTGAGATCCTTGGGATCCTTGCCTGTGTGCCCTAGCTAGGACCCAGTCCTGGATACCCTTCAGTCTCAGAACTGAGCAGTTCTGCTAAAGGCAGCTTGGGGAGCTAGTAGGCAGAGTTGGGGAGGGATATGTTGGACACTGCCTGGTTTTGCCCCTCTTGCCCTCTCAAGGGGTACATGACCATGCCTCCTTGTCCTGGGTTATGACAAAGTTTCACCAGGTTAGGGTTGAGGCTGCCTGTGCTCATCCTCACAGCAGTGTAGAAGGACATCCTCAGCCTGGGGCTCCTTTGACATCTCTTCAGGTGGAATCCACCCTGGCTGACTTGTTCTTGCTCAGCTGTACCACCAGGGGGCACCATGGCTAAAATAACCAGCTCAGATCTTCCCAGAGCCCCAGTGATCATGAGCCTGAGTGCTGGAGGTACCATAATCTGGTGATAATCACACTGGCAGCAGCTGGGGCCTGCAGGCTTGAGACTGAAACCTGTCCTGATGAACCTGCCCACGTTCACAACCGCAGCACCCTCTTACATAACCTGAGGATCTGGGCGTCCCTATTTGGCCCATGTACCTGAGAGGGGCTCCTAGGGGCTAGGGTTTCCTCTGGAAATGACTTGGAGGCCTAGGTTGGCCCAGAGTAAGGGGCAAAGCTGTCCTCAGGTTGTTGGCCACCCTGCATGGCCTCCACCCCAGTCGTCAAGGCTTCTGTGCCCCAGAGCTGACCCCGGCACCTGCCCGGTGCACAACTGGTCTTTATCTGAAGGCGAGAATGGCAATGACCCCACTCCTGCATGGCCAGGGAGCACAGTGCAAGCCAGCACACCCTAGCCTTCCTGCCCTGTGACCATGGCTGGGCGCACCTGGTGTCCCCAGCCCTAGCCTTCCTGGCCCAGCCGCCTGGATTCTGCCAGGCTCCATCTTCTGTGGCCTGGCATTACTCACATGACTTCATGAAGGCCCAGGACCCCTCCTGGGTGCTTGTCTTCCACTCTCCTGGCCTCCTTACTCCTGTGCTTTGCAGGCTTGGTCAGTGCATCCCTGTGGCACACCATAGACCAAACGGGGCTTCCCATACCACAGGGCAGGTAACTGCCTATTCCAGCCTGTGCTCTACTGTGCAGCTTCCCACCTTCCCACAGGGCCCTGACTGGCAGCATGGTGGTCCCATCTGAGTACCCTTTGCTTCTGACACCAAGCACAGTACTACTTCCCCCCCCCCCCAGTCTTTGCTATCAAGCACTTCATGTGCTTGCCCCCTCACCCCAGCACCTGAGCCACCTGGGTGGTGGGTGTCTTCCACTCTGACACCTCTGAAGCTTGGAAAGGTGGTGAGGAAGGGATGAGGCTGGAACCCACATAGGGCCTGACCCCAGTGGTCTTACGGGGAGGTCAGATACTCTCCTACCCTCTGGGCTTTGGCTCTCCTGTGACTTCCTGCAGCAGAGAAGGGCCTGGGGATGGATGACAAGGCCCTGTGGAAGTGCCAAGCTTTGTAACTCAGCTGGCTTGAAATAGGGGTGTTTGCAGTTGCCTATGCTGGACACAAAGCCTTCAGCAACCACTCATCTCCTGCACACAGGGAACTAACTGGAAGGTGAGGGTCCCTGTCACTAGCTGGAAAGAGGCAGGACTGTCTAGTAAGCACTACCAAACCCACCCACAGCATGACTGGCCTAGCCAGGCCCAGCACCAGGTGGCTTGTGCTGGTTGGTAGAAGCTGTTGAGGCCCTGTACTGGGGCTTATAAGGCCAGGGAGGCACTAGCGAGAGACAGCTCCTAGTCCTGTGGTATGCGCAGGTGAGGCTGTCACCCACCAGGGGTGGACAGCTGTCTGGAGAGCCTGTATGCTTCTGTTGCTATTTACCTGTCCCAAGACAAGCAGGGCTCACAGTAGTGTGTCGCGGGGGGGGGGGGGGGGGAATCCTTCCTCCACCCAAGGTTCAGCACAATTGCTGGCCACTTTGCAGGCCTGCATTTAGGGCCTCTGGTCTGCTGCACATTCCAGAACCTGGCAATCCCACCCAGGCCTCTGCTGCAGCTCAGCACCCCAGCCACGTTGCCTCTGAAACCCAAACCCTGTCCTTTGTCCCACAGCACCTCCAGGAAAGCTTCCTGCAGGCCTCTGACCCGCCCTCCCCTGGAGCCTAGGGTCTAATTGCTCCAGGTGTGCTGTGGCCTGAAAACTGGGCCTTCCGTGGGGACTGCTGTGGCCCCCAGACACGGTGAGGGAGGCACGAATGCACATATCCAGTCCCACCTGGCTTCTGTGTTACCCTGAGTGAGGGGCTGCACTGTGACCTGGGTGGGACCTGAGGTGGCCTCCCACCCCTGGGCCAACAGCAGTGCCCGGGGACTCGGCCCCAGTTCCAGGGCCCAGAGCTGAGACACAGCACCTGGCCCACGCCAGCAGTGTGAGTGCGGCCTGGTGTGGCCCCAGCTTTGAGGAGCTACAGGTGGCTGTGCTTGGAGGCTCTGGGTATGTCCAGCCTGGCCAGGGCCTACAGCTGGTGCTGAGCACAGCTGGGTGGGAAGACCCATCCTTGCAGGACAAAAGTCCTGTAAAAACAAAAAATAAATAAAGGCCTGGAGATGTAGCTCAGTAGATTAAGCGCCTACCTGGCAAGTGCAAGGTCCTGAGTTCAGTCCTCAGTACCTCCACCACAAAATAAATAAATAAATAAATAAATAAATAAATAAATAAAATAGGGCTGGCCAGATAGCTCAGCAGATTAAAACACCTGCCTAGCTCAGTAGATTAAGCGCCTACCTGGCAAGTGCAAGGTCCTGAGTTCAGTCCTCAGTACCTCCACCACTAAATAAATAAATAAATAAATAGGGCTGGCCAGATAGCTCAGCAGATTAAAACACCTGCCTAGGCAGATGCAGGGACCTGGGTTCATTCCCTGGCGTTCCATGCCGGCCCCACCCCCAGGGCGCGCTGAGACCACATGGAGGGCTGTGCTTGTAATCTCAGCACTTGGGAACGGGAGGATCACTACAAGTCCAATCTGTGTAGTGAAACCCTGTAGACCTGCACTAAATACATTTAAAAAAATAATAAGTCCTGGATGGACTTAGAATCCTTGCCAAGGGGCTGGCAGGGCCCTGCAGAGCAGAGCGAGGGGTGGCAGTGGCTTGGTGCTGGGGAAACACACAAGTGCACCATAGGCGGAGGCACTGTCTTCATGTACCTGTGTCCGAGATTCCCTGCCTGACTCCCCCAGCCCCACTCCTCACCCCACCCACTGGAAGTACTTTGTGGCCTCTGATAAGGAACATAAAAGTCCGGATCTGGATATGGAGATCCCTGCCCAGGAGATAGCAGAGCCTAGCAGGTGGGGCTCTTGAGGACAGCACCCCTGTCCTCTCACTGTTCTCCTTAGACTGGGGGCAGGGTCATGGGGTCACGAGGAAGGTTCCAAGCCCTTGCCCCCACCCACCCCCACAGCCTGTGGCCCTGCCGCTGCTTCTCTGTGAGGGTGATTGGGGTGCCCCCCACGGCACCATGGTGACGGGCATGCGGAGCTTGGGGTTCACTTTCAGTACTGGTAGGGACTGAGTACCCCCCTTCTAGAGGTCTCCTGGCACCTGGAGGCGGGTGGGTCAGATGAAGGCAGGGGATGGATGTGCCCAAGGTAGCCTTCTAGAAGAGACATTCCAGGTGTCTAGAGTTGGACCTAGGGGGACTGTGGAGCAGGGTGGGTTGCCACAGGTGGCCTGGTCCTAGCTGCTTCAGGCAGGGATCAAGGCCGAAGAGGAGAGGGAGTCAGGGAGGAAGGGTTTCCCCCCACAGTGGAAGCTCCCCTTGCTGAGGTTGGTCCTGGCCACATGGACAGGGCGGGCCAGTGGAGTTATAAAGAAAGCCCAGGCCCCCTGGGCATCACTGTTCTGCGTCACCATCACCTACTGCTCCTCTTATGGGCCCTGGGCCTGGGTCCCTTCAGCCTCCCAGACCCTTGGCCTCTGGGCAACGGGTGCAGGAGCCCCTAGGGCATGGATTGCAAAAAAAAAAGTGTCTTAAGGAGCTGAGGAGCAGCCCGTCAGAGCTGGGCTACTGAAGGACAGGCTCTGGGCTTTGGCCTGTCCACTTCTCCCAGCCTGGGGCCTTGGGCACCACCCCAAGCTCATTTCCACATCTGTACAGTAGGCATTAAAATAATGCTGGAGCCTCATGTGGTCATCCATTACTGAACAGAGAGGTGCTGTAGTCTTGCCAAGGGTGCACAGCAATCAGAGCAGGCTGGGCTGACCCCCTTGCCGGGCCTGCCTGCTCTGTTTGCAGGAGCATGGAGGGCCAGCCCCATTACAAGAGTTCCTATAGATGGTGTGAGGAGGATTAATAATGTATTTATAACACATCGTCGTGGTAGCCGAAAATGATCTATAAATGTGCAGTAAATGTTTTATAATGTTTTTGTAACCCGTTATAAATGATAAATGGCGGACTATAGATGCCGGATCAAATATTTATAATGCATTGTGCACAGTGCTGGGCTGCTACAGTTCAGGAAAGCCATTAATAATGAAGTGGATGGAAATGTAAAAGTTACGGACGTGCCCAGCAAAGCCATTTATAATGAAATGTAAAATCTGGCTGGTGGAAGCACCCGCGGCCACGTCCGCAGCCTGGCCAGCATCTCCTGGAGGCCGGGAGGAGCAGTCGTGAATTATTTGTGAGGTGCAGACGAGAAGGCACACTGCCACTGCGTGCTGCAGAAATAACACTATTAATATTCCCACGGTGCATGCATTATGCATTGGGCCTAATTAATTAATGGACGGCCCTTAAAACAGGGTGTCACCGCTTCTGGCTCCCTCCTGCCCGGGGCTGAAGGGATGCCCAGGACCCCTGATGGGCTGTTTGCTGCCCAGTGGCCTTGGGGACATCCCCTGTGGCCCAGTGATGGGATTTGCTCCCTGGGGCAGGTACCTGCTCTTCGAGAAGTAAAGGCTCCACTGGGTGGTGGCTCAGCCAAGAGTGGGGAGGCTGAGGCAGGAGGATCAATGGGAGTTCGAGGCTGCTCTGAGCTACATAAAAAGTCTCACAGGAAACACCAGTGATCAGTATCCTTTCTGTCTGGTTTGTCTCCTTGCTGTGGTCCATTGGCCCCTAAAAGCCTATTAATGGGGTTGAAGCTACCAGAAGAAAAATCTCCATGAGTCCCGCCCACTGAGAGGCACAGCCTTCAGCATCCATTCCTAGGAGCACTAGAGCTATGACACAGACCTCACCAGCTAAGCAGAAGCCAGGGCTGACTGGCCTTTGGAGGAAGTCAGCAACACTTCTGGCCTGTCCCTCCTGGGCCCAGTTGTATTCTCATCCCAGTGTGCTGAGACCCTCTTTGTCTCAGGGAGGCCTGTAAGCTCAGCCAGCACAAGTGAAGTAGGAAGTGGGGAACCAGAGGCTGTCAGGTCCGGAAATCTTACTTCAGACCAGGACAGCCACCCAGGCTGGGCCAGCCGCTCCTAGCCTCGCCCCTCATAGGACGGCTCCTGCTCTCCTGGGAATCTCAGGTTCTGCAGCCTGCACAGGAGAAAAGGGGTGAGAGGAAGGGTGAGGAGGCTGGGTGGCAGGGTGTGCTGTCCCCAGCCTGCACCTAGTGACAGCTGGTCCCAGCCAGAAGAGGAGAAAATCCAGAACCATGTCCCTGACACTGTCACCTACCCTGCCACAGGAACTGAGTCCTTCAGTATATGCTCCCTGAGGACCTACTGTGTGCTAGAGATGTAGCAGCACATCATGAAGAAAGGAGAAAAGGGATAAGAAGCTAGGAGTAGTAAGGATAGGCCTCAAATGATGCCAAAAACAGCATGGGGTCAAGTCAGGGGCTACTGGAGAGAGGAGATTTCCAGGTGACAAAGCAGCATGTACAAAGTTCCCGCAGCAGGAGCCTGTGTAAGGTGCAGGTGAGAAAGTCTTGCTTTACTCTTTTTTTTTTTTTTTTTTTT